>JAWWEQ010020533.1:0-235830 GCA_035583055.1 Torymus tubicola
ATGTATATCTTGAGAGCGAAGGGTGAAGGAGGAGGAAGAGGAATCGAAGAGCTGTCCTATACAGAGTGAACACGCGCAACTTCGATTTCATACCAAGCGTAGTCCGAGCGGGATTTATAATGCATTTGGGATATCCTAGCTTTTTCTTTTTCTATCTTACGGAGAATATAGGATCGCGCGAAAAGTTTCGGAACGGGTAGACGAGCAGAGGTGGATAGAGGGTTAGGGATATGGATTTTCATGCGATGATCTGGTTTTGGGAGCTATGGGTTTAGAGAAGAAAAGTAGAGAAATTTAGGACTGTCGTTTAAAATAAGAATATTGGGTACGGGTTGGAGATATGATTGAGTTCTGCTATATTAGTTTAAAAATTGTGCTATAGTCACTATTAATAAATTTTTTTCCATGAAAGAAGACGTTTTTAATCAACCAAATCAGTATTGATTTACTATTTTGCTAAAATTTTTGTTACATCTATTTAATTATCTGAATGGAATCGTGTTAGAATAATTATATAAACTCGAATATTTAAGATTAATTCAATTTGGTATAAAAGCTTTCCGAAGAAGAGTAGATTATCAATATTTTTAATTAAAATGCAATTAAATGAAAATTCTATTTCTTCCTCCACTTTAGTGGAAATCTAATAACGCAGCGCTATTTTCTTTTTTATTACAGCTACGCTGTGTCTACCTAGTTTCTTTGAAGTGTATCTCTCATAAAGCTCCAATAAATTTTTAGATAAAGATAGTGAGGTCCACATTTTAGTTACATACATACATAACTTCAAGATCATTTTAAAATTAGATTTTGTGATTTGAGATTAAAGGGTATTGTAGTACAATTATTAAATTCCTTTGATGAAAAGTATCATTATGTTGCAAAGAAAGAACAGTAGTTAAAGCATATAAGATGTAAAAGAAAATATCATAAGTAAAGTAAATCCTTTAACGTTTTCCTTGCATTTTCAGTTACCTCACTTCTTTCATAATACAGACTACAGTATTTAAATTGAAAATTTCTCACAATTTTGATTATATATTATTCGTGACAACCTTTATTACATGTTTCAATATCCTGGTAGAAATGAATGCCATTAAATAGCTAATAACATGCTAATTTCGTTAAAAATCGACACGTGTATCAATTAATTATTGATGAAATGGGTATTTGGTTATTGCAAAATTAATTACAAAATAATTTCTATCACAATTATGGAGCTGAACATTGTTTAAAATTGATTATAAATAATTTTCTTGCTTAACAAAATTCTGATGCAATTTGAATGCAAAAATATTGTCGTAATATCATTAGATAGGCAAAAAAACAAGCCAAAAACTAGAGAAGTATATCGATTTTTTCCATGAAAATTTTAGAAAATGATTTTTCACAGCTGAACTACTTCTTACTCTGAAAAAACGGCACCTCATCAACAAAATAATCAGATTCACAAAACTAAAAAAATCTATCTACCCTATAACCCTATCGTCCGTCGGTCCAGCTAGCAATAACGAAAATTCGTTCTTCCCCCTTATTATTTCCGCGTGTACAGCGTCGCTGGCTGCACCGGAAATTCTTTAGCTCTCGTGCAATATCACATCGACCTCACCCTCTACCTTCGATCTCTCCTCGTGTAGTATATAAGGGCCGCAGGCTACACTCCCTCCTCCTACTCGCCCCGGTATAATGTGATTCCCGATGATGGAGCTGCTCGCGAAGGAAGCTCAATTCAATAACGGCAGTGTGCGCGTACCGACGACGGCGACCAAAGAAGTGCGAGAGTCTCATGGATGCCAATGGGGAAAAAGACTGGCATGTCCGAGAACAGAATCTATGGTATGTAGAGAAGGATCACGAGATGAATCATTATTTTTTACTTTAGAGGAGGGGATTATATTGAATTTGTAAACCTTGTTTTGGAAGATGTATAAATGTATTGTTGCAAAGTTGATTCGAGGATTTTTTGATTGTACGAGTCGTCGAAAAGGTCACGCTATTATGCTCTGTTTGTCTTGCCGCGTGGGCGTGCGAAATTGTGTTAAGCCGTAATTTTGGAAAATTATTTACCTGAAGTTATGATTACTCTAAACTACTGGAGTACGTACGTGCACGTTTCCAACTGCTTTATACACTGGAGAAGCTCGGGGGTTTCGTGAAGTACCCTAATTTTACGAGAACAATAAGGTTGACGTTTAAATTATTTCCACGGTGGTTCTTTAATTAACGTTAGAGGTATAAATACTTGGTGACTTTTGTAATACCAAATCTAATTCTGTGTTTGTTTCATTTATTTTTCACGGAACTTTAAAATGATAGCGTACTTAACTTTTTACATTGTTTTTGGTAAATTTTGTTAAGCTAAAAAAAAATAAACAAAAAAATGTTCAAACATAACGTTACAAGGTAATGTCAGAGATTTAAGTTTAATCTGTTTGCTTTCTTTTTTGGAATGTAAATAAGATAGTTCTTATTAAAATATAACTTTAATTGTGCAACAATTAAATATTTTATGTTTTGTATTATTAAACGTGTTAAAAAAATAAACATTTAATGAGACATTAAAAGCTTTTAAAATCCCATAGATAAATATCGTTAGATAATTTATGTTAACCTTCCATTAATGAATACTTCAAAGCTTAGTTATTTATTACATGATTAAACGTCATATTCCTCTTACCGTGAGCGCAATCAAACGATCGACATATCAAAATTACTTCCCTTTCGAAATATCAATACACAGCGGCGCCTATATCGGTAATAAAATCACGCAATAAGCCACGACGCGTCTGCCATAAATAATTAAATACACGCCTAAATCCGCGTTATCCTTTTCCCTTCCCCTTTCGCGCGATTAGCGCCAAAGAAGATAAACCGCATCGTAGCACACAGCTACGAGTGGAAGTAATCTGGCGTACGAAATCTTCGCGAACCAACGGATTATTTCCAGCGATGTGTGTGTGTATGCGTTGCCGTTTGACGGATGGCTGCGATAAAATTGACCGGAGCGCGAGGCGATATAGAGTGGATTTACCGGAGGCCATTAGTAATTGAGAAAACAGAGATCGCAATATCGTTAAAAGAGTAGGAATGCAAGGGAATGTTTGGAATGGTTTTTTGTAGGATGAGGCAAAAGTAATGCTTTTTATGTATATAAAATTAATTTTGTAAATGCTCAAATTACATTTAAATTTCAAATTTTTAAATACAAAATTCAAATGAAATATATTAAGCCAGTAAACACAATGTAAATTTCAAATTCTATAATAAGGTTAATGAACATTTACTTCTCGGCGCTAACAAAGTTTCAGTAATTTTACGCCCATCCTATTTCTCTAAAAGGATTTCGACTTCATTCCAACTAATATCCTATTATCTACATTATTATCAGATATATGTCAGTGACTTTGGTTATTAAGGAAGTAGCGCACTTCCCTTTTAATTATACGACAACAAAGCCTGCAATAATGAGATTTTTTTTAATACACCACTCTCTTTCTCTTCTCCTCTGTAAAAGGCACAACTTTCGTACACGTATATGAATCCTGTAGATTAAATGCTTTTAATCTTCGAAAATGCTTCTCGAAAATCATGTCAGAATTCAATTTCTAGAGGACATCCATTCCGTTCCACTCGCGTGTCTCATAATTCCAGTACTCTCTCTCTCTCTCTCTTTCGCTTCCTCTCTCGCGATGTATATACCTACTGGCAGCCCAGATAATTTTCCTTCGCATCCACCGGCACGTCGGCTCGTCGTCGGAAATGTTTTCGCAGCGTCCTTTGAAAGCGTTCGCATTTCGATCCCTCAAGCGTCAGCGTACTATGCGCGGTTCAGTAACGTTCGCTTGCTTGGTATACAAAAACGATTATTTTCGGTAGAAAGAGAAACGAAATGATCCTGAGGATGAGATGAGATGCCTCGTCATACTCTTTGAAATGTAACTTTCTATTGCGGCTAATGGTGATGAAATCGTTGGTAGAAGGGACGGGGTAAATCTGTGCGTCAAAAGGGACACTTTGTTCGCCGTAAGCAGAGACAGATTCAATTAAAGTTCAGCGTCGCGTAGCCGGAAGATAAATTTGTCGCGTACGACGTTGAGAGAGACAGTATCGGCTTGGAGAATGACGGACGTCCAGTCCTTGCTAACTTAATGCCTGGTTACAAATTGATGCTAAAACTTGCGCGGTTTGACTCTCGACTTTTGAGTTCAAAGGTGAAAGGTGCTCAAAATTCTAGGAAATGTTCCGGTGATTGTACAATAAGCATCATGTTGTTTTGTTATATATCTTAGTCACTATTTTAACGGCATTCCAAAGTTAGAGTTTAACCTTCTATGGTATTTTCTTTGATGGAAGGTTCTCCGATAACTAATTGTATAGAATCTTTAGTGTAATACCAGTATTCTTGAAAAGCTTAAATGTACCGTGGTATTTTCAAAATATCTCATTTAGAATTAAAAAGATAAATTTTAATAATACAGCAATATATTACTCACACAAAAGCTTACGTGATGTTAAATAATTTATTCATCTAAAAAGATCGATATCTACCATCAAATTTAAAGTGAAGGATAAATTGTAGGAATATTTTTCTTGTTACTTAATCTCACGATTTCCTCGTGAAAACCTATCCATAACAAAAGTATCCGTAAACAGATCGCAACATATAATAAGACTTCCTATCCAATTTCATTGAGTACGAAGCATAACTTTGTTTCGCGTAAACAAGTTTCATAGGAGATAATTGAAACTTGACGTGTTTACTTTATCAACTCAATTAGACAAACAATTTAATTAATTAATGTTTATTCGTTAGCAATATATGCGATGGAGCATTATCAGTTGAAATATAATTTTTATGAATTATTTATATATTATAAATAAAAATCCAATAAAAATTATCCATATATTTATTTCGCCACCTATGTGTAGTTCGTTATAAAATTGAATTATTTAATAATTACATCAATATTAAAGAATGATTGTATAATTTCACAATCTGAGTTTTCAGTTGATTAAACATATAAATATTTAATATTTTAAAGTCCATTTATACTCATGTAAATATTTCTTCACGGACCATTACTTTTAATACTCAATAATTTTTCAGACAATTTTCGTTTAATCCCATAACTATATAAAAATTAAAAATATATATCTGTGGCTCCGAGGCATAACGTCATAAGTCCATTTTTTTGATAATCGGGAAAATCTTGGATTTTGTATCTTTAAGTGTGTCTTTTTCATTTAAAACTGTCAGTAGTAGCTAAAATATTGCCCTAAAGCTACGATATATGGAAAACCTAACAACATAAGTCCATTTTTCAAATTTAGTGCGCGGCATAACAACATAAGTCCAGCACTGATTTACTTTATCCAACCAAATTGAATATAAAAATTATTTTATATAAAACATATACAATAACTAGATAAAATTTATAATTTTACAAACGTTAAATGCACAAACGTGAGAATTTTGAAAATTAGTTCATAATACCTGTTCTTTTACGGAATGAAAAAAATCTTTTAATTTATCGCGAATTCAATTTGTATTTCAGTTGTATTATTTTTAACATTATTATTCATTGATAAATTGTTAATTTGGATCGGAATTCATAATTAAACTAACGAAAATGATCGAAAAATAAACGAGAACAGGATTATTAGATAAGTCCAAGTTAGAAGAAGTTAAGACAATACATAACCTGGTTATACCACCGTGTAAATATTTGTTTTAAATGTGTTAATTGATTAGTACAGTATACTGTCTATACATATCGCGCCCTATCTCATTTATTCCGATCTTACGAATAAGTTTGAACATTGAAACTCATTTTTCTCAGAAACTTAAAAAGTGGACTTATGTGGTTATGCCTCGAAGCCACAGATATATTATCATAATGTAAAACTGTCATCTGTCATTGTGGTCACCAGAAATTCATTTTTTACCCAATGCAGAATTCAGTAATCGTGCAACTGCAAAAAGCGAAGTTCTATCAATTTGTACATTTCTGTCTTTTATACATTCCATATTCCATTATGTTATTACGCACGCATCAGAAGAAGAAACCTCGGAAACGCCGTCACGTCGGAGATCATGAACACAACCGCCCGTGAGTCTCTCTCTCTCTTCTATGGAAGAGGATCTATATATATATAGCGTGCTAGAGAGACAGAGGGGTCGTAATATTCAATTTTCGTGAAAGTTATCCAACGGCTTGTGCAACGCGCCGTGATAGACAAGGGAAGCCGCGCGAATGCCGCAATTGCGTTACGGACCGAGTTGGAAAGCTCGTAAGTTGCCACGAAGAGACGAGACACGCAGAAGGAAGAGGTAGTAAGGAAGGAAGGAAGGAGACTACGCTATTGACGTATACACGCGACTCTGCAGTACAGGATTTTCTCCAAGCTCTCGATAAATCTCGATCCAGAGGTAAAAGGGAGAGAGGGAGAGGAAGAGAAAGAGTCGGTGGTGCAGGTTTATTGGGCGATTGTTTGGTCTAGAGGAAAGACGAAGAACAGCTGGTACTGCACTTTAGTGTGGTACAGTGCATGCGCGCGTCGATGCGTTTGTCACTTACGACGAGAGACCGAGTGATTTATGGTTTGTACGCTGGTTGAGTCGCGGATCGGTCTTTCCTGTTACGAGCTTGTTGTTTTCTGATGGGATTCTCTATTCTTCTCTAACAGAGCGAGTAAAAAATTTTTTGTTAGATAAAGTTATTAGTAAAAGGAAAAGTTTTCTTAAACAATTACGTAGCATATTTGCAAGTGATGAAAAGAAAAAGATTAGAGTTAACAGCGTAAATTTAAAATGTACTTTGTGATCCATCTGTTTAATTAAAAACAACATCGTGTACCTTAACGAGCGAGAAAGTACGAAAAGATGAATGTAATTTCACGCCTCGTTTCGTACAAGTAGAGATCCACCGTACAAATTTGACGTGCTTAAGTATACATTTTTCAAGAAAGAAATTCTCTCCCTCAAAAAAAAGCTCCACCGGCAAAAAATTCACTCAAAAAAAAACTTCATCGCATACGTTCCAACGTACATTACATCGCTACAGTCGCCGCCACCAAAACTCGCTCCCCGCTAAATTATTCCTTCTCGGCTGAACGTCGAAATAATGAAATAGACGATTTCCACCACGGCCGCACAAACCACCACCGCCTCTAAATTTCGAAAGCCGCCGAAAAACAAGCCCTCTCCTCTCTCTCTCTCTCTTCCGCGCCTCCATAATTCATAACCACCCGCCGCGCTCGTTTCACCCACGAACGAAAACCCCGAAAGAAAGAAAGAAAAAATACAGACGCACATACGTTTGAACTAATGAGACGAGCGCCTGCGGAGAAGGAATAGGGGGTGGCGTGTGTTATCTCGTCGTCGCTGCAAATTCAATCGCTGTAAACTCGCAGTAAACCCGCCCGTGGCGTGAATATCGATGAGATGCGAGGGAAAATCCAGAGGGTTTCGCGAAATGATTTCGCGCTGTAAGGCGCCAGCTTCGTAGGATCGATCGTCCGAGGGTGAGAGTGGGAGGATTGATCGGTAAAGGGAAGAGAGTTCGACAGGACAAGTTTTGGAGAGACGGGGGTAGAGGAGGATTAGATGCTAGCCCAGAGAGAGAGAGCGAGAGTTGCTAAACACCATGACGGGATTTGTTGAAGTACAGGGGGAGTTTTGGGGGTGAGGTTGGGAAAAAGATGGATGTTCCGTTAGGGCATGATAACTATCTTGTATTCTGACGGTTGCTCCAGTAGTTTATTAGGTGAGGAATAGTAGATCAAGTTATTAAACTTTTATTGGTTTATTTTGAGAAAGTGATTAGAGCTTGTTCTGTTGAATAGTGTAACGTGGGACACAAATGATATTTGGTACGATAATAATAAAGGATATCGTATTTCTTTATTTTTTGCGCACTTTAGATTACCAAGGAACACGCTTCATATGTATGAACAATGAAAGGCTAGGTCGGAATTGACGTTTATACCAAAAAAACGTGTCGTTTTCATATTTAATAACTTAGAAGAGTAAATCGACCCGTCGAATGGCCAATTAGCAAGTTTAATGAACTTTTGTAAACTTCCAAGGTGATAATCAAAACTAGAAGAATGAAGTTTATAAATTAATACAAAAACGCCCCCGGGAAAAATAAAAACTTGAATATTCACTTACAAAAATAAAAATTCAAATATCTTTTATATTTATACCAAAACATATTTACATATTTCAAATAGGATATGTACACTGTTAGAAAACTTGCATATATGTAGATATACTGTGTTTACATTTTGAGTTTCCAAACGTACACATTGTATATATATATATATATAGAAGTTTTCTTACAGTGTATCTTTCATTTTTAGAAACGCTTGAAATATTAATGAACTGCTGCATTTTAATACTGAAATGAATAATGTCCCGAGTTTCAAGTCCTGAAAAAACTTGTCACACAAGCATTGCAAGTGTCATCCGAGGTAAAATTTGAAATTCTAATTCTCCATTAACATAGACTTCCTATCCAACTAATTAAACGACCCTATACCTAATTGCGCAACCAAACTAATTAATTCCTCGAGGCACACGTGCACCATCAAGCCCTAAAAAAAAGCAGTTGATCTGTTCAAAAAATAGCGAACAATATGCCTGTTATATATACCATATTGTAATTCTATCCTAGGAGAAAAACATTGAGAAAGTTGGTCAATTGACGCGACGCGCGTTTGTGAAAGCCCCACCGACAACAGAGGCTTACGCAAGCTTGACTATTCTCTTCCCACCCCTTTGGTTTACATAAGCAACCAGCCAGTACACCCACGCATCGGATGTATAATGAGCTTTGCATTCGCACGTATACGAGTGCGATTATTTCGGAATGATCCTAATTAATGAAAACAGAAGGACCTAATGCACATACGTATACACGGAACAACTTCTCCCCCTCCCAGTCAATGTGTATTTTGTCCCTGTATATGTATATATACACATGTGCAGTCACTCATGACCTCGATTCACGCTCGCGGGGAGGCCCATCCAATTAGTCAGCACAATGGCGAGCCGTTACTCGAAACGTGACGATATTGCGTTACAGGAGGCACGTAAACATACATGCGCATGTGCGCGTCTCCTACACCCCACGTGAAATCGTGGGATCGAGTGGTATATAGACGCCTACGTATGTGAATTCTTATATGTCGATTGGCCTGCTCATCACGGTAGAATTTCGATATTGTTCAGAAGTAACTAAGAAGCTATTGCGTATATTGAATGGTGACACTGAAGTCTGACGTCAATCACAAATTTGTAACGGGGATTTGGGGAGATTGTTGGTTATGTAAAAGTTTCTCCTTGTGACGGTATACTTTAATTTTTCATTTTGACAGTTCAAGGTCTAGGGTAGTAGTGAGAGAAAGAGGCCTTTATCATTAACGACTCGAGCTCCATTAAAATAATAACCTTTCTAACTAATTACTAATAAATATTGATATTTCGACAAGGATCAGGTGTATTAATTGCCCTTATTATATAGTCATTGTCAACTGTTTGGGTCATTTATCTTTCAAAAACTTTCTTTTTTTTTGAGGTGGAATTATTCGTATAAACTAAAGTAGGTATAAGAGTAATCCTTTCTTATTCGGGTTAAGCGCGACACCTGGCACATTGAGAGAAAAAAAAGCCGACGAAAACAGCCTATGACCCGAAATCGTGCGCTAAATATTTTATCAGTCTCTCAGACTCCCGAGAAAACTACCCTCGAAAAATCGTTAAAGTTAAATCGAGCGAGGCAATCAGCATGAAACGCTTTTCGATGTCACCTAGTACCCAAAACTCTTACTCTCACTTCTCGAATCCTCCATCTCCGCTTTTTTTTCATTTTCTTAATGTACAAACAGCTTTTGGAAAAAAGCTTGGGTTTTGATAAAAGGGTGCCTGAATCCCCAGAGCTACCAGCGTCGCTGACCGAGAATAGACGTGACCTGACAAAGTGTTCAAGGAAAAGTCATACACGAGACACATTTCACCTCTCGACGATGTCAAAGGCGGATGGACCCTGCGGTGTATACGGGATTTTTTATCCTCTGTCGATGAGAAGCAGTGGACTCCATGTACAAAAACACTTTGGCAAAAAAGGGTGTATAAAAAAAGTCGACAAACTCGGTTTTCGATACTTGAATATCAAGCTGTCAAAACCGCGAAAAAAAGTCGCGAAATAATGGTGTACGTCTTTTCTATTGTATCGCGTAAATTATTGGTTAAATACTGCGCCAGTTAATTACGTGAAATTTTTTTTACTATATCCTAATTTACTAAAAACTTGTTAAATTGCTAAATATTTTATTATATTTACTTCTAATTTTATTCAATATTTGTTAACGTCTAAAGCCCAATTTAAAATTATATTGAACAAACATAAATACGGCTCTTGAATCCCGCCTTGAAACATTCAAGTTATCCAAATTAAGTCGACTTACCCAACCATCTAACAGACAGTACACACTCACAAATTTCAATCAACCCTGTAATCCCCCTAGAAAAGATTCTCTCATTAAACAAGAAAACAACCACCCGAATGATCGAAAAAAATCACGAAATAAAGCGCACGTTAAATCGGACGCGATCGTTTCGCGGCACGAATCTCTCCTCCCCCTCAGTGAATTACGAGAGGATTCGAAAAAGAAACGGTGCCAATTAGACCGCGCAAACAACAGGACTCGATTCAATTCGGCTTCTCGACTCCTTCGAAAAACACGCCCACGGTCCTGTATTACACCCTGTTGCTCGCACTTACTTTCTCATGTATTCCCTTCGGTAATGGAAAAAAACGAGCGCCACCGGCCTATACGATCAAAGAGCGTTGGGTATATAACGAAAGAGATACGCAGAGCTCAATGTGGCTCGTTAGGCTGACTATAGACGCTTCGGTTTCTCGGGGAGAGAAAGATATATATATATATGTATAGGGTGTCGTAATGTCGTCGAGGTGTGTCGCGAGGAAAGAAGTACGATATGGACTATGAAAGTTACGGCCTGGGTTGTCGAGGGATTTTGCGTGGGTGCTATGGAAGATGCGTCGTGATAAGTTGCGTTCGCACGAGCCAAGGTTGTGGCTGTAATTTCATGACGCGTTGAAATGACGCATTTTTTATTGAACGAGGATCATAGGTATGTAAAGTGCGACGGGGCGCAAGATAATGATGGGCAATCGAGGGAAGACGAGATACTTTAGTAAATATCTTGTGGGTGATGATCATAAAATGGGAACGTAAAATGAGAATGAATGGAGGTCGTGAAAGAAAATCATCGGGTGTGTGACAGAGATGTGTTTACGTATTTGGTGGTGAAAATTTGTTGTTATATAACTGTCGACTGTAACAAAACTTCGTAATTAATAAAGTCATAGTGTAAATTGATATCTATACTTTGATTAACTTATCTTTACTATCTCTAGAACACTACCAACGTTATGTGAAATTAGATATTGTTGGTGGTAACTATACTAGGAATCCTTACGGCAACATCCATTACAACCTCAAAATTACAAGTATCATATTTCATATAAGTATGGATTACAGTTAAACTAAACATATTCTCTGCTTATTTAACTCTACAAATTTAACTAAACTATTCATTTCCTTAACAAATTTGCACGCAATCAATTTACAAAGCTTATATTATCAAAAAGAAATGCTCGAAGTTTAAAATAGACACAATATTTTAGAATTATAAATAGAAACAATATTCATAAGTCGCACATTTAAGGAACCTCAAGAGTCTACGTGAGATTATTCATTTGATACCTCTCACAAACCATAGCGTCGTAATCCTCCCCGCGGTTTATTCTTAGCAAAACTAACGTCAAAGACGCGTTCGCTTGATCCTCCTCTACAATTTCTCTCCGAGCGCTGGGAACGATCTCGAACCGTAGCTCGTCATTCATCAAAAGAGCACGCGTGTGCGTGTATACCACGTCCGCCTCTCCTTTTCTTTGACGTCGCTGCAAAAGGCCCGAAGAAAGACGGCAAGAGCATCGACTGCGTATATAATAATCCCCGGCTATATGAGACGGAATCACGGCTCGTTTCTTCCATTGAGAGGATAAAGGAACTCCGCGACGACGGCTCTACTGTTTCTCTCGTTCGTGCGGAAATTGATGGGATCGAGAGATAATGAATAGTCACTCTATCTCCTAGCTTGAGATATTTTTATTTACTTACAGTCTCGCGTGGGAACTGAGAGTCAACGGATTGCTCTTATTGACTATAATAGAGGATTACGCCGTTATATTTGAGGAAAGAAGAGAAAGAAAGAGATTGTGTTTACTCTTGCTGTTTGCGCCTGGGGTCAAGTTGGCCGCGGGATAACTGGACGATGAGGCGAGAACTGATGCGGTGGATACGAGAGGAGCAAGAAAGTTTGCAGACGAAGCTCGGTAAGTGCATCTCGAAGGGAATACAAAAGGGGGATAACCAATTAGAGTGGATTTTGTAGAAATGCATTGAATAACTTACCGGACTTCTGATGGATGTCGGAGGTTTATTTTTGTGAGAAGTTGAGGGCTATTTTATGCATGACAAGGTTGGAGAAAATTTCAAAAAGTTTTAATAACAGACCTCAGTGTATTACATTGGTCTCGTTTACTTATATCGGATTGCGTTGCATTGCATAAAGATTATATGCAATTTTTCGGTTTAATGGTTTATTATTAGTACATTGCGAAATCAACAATGACAGTTTTTATTAAAAATACACAACTTCTCAAGAACTGAATTCATAGTAAAGTAAGTTTAATCAACGCTGTTTAATTAACAAAATCCATTCAACTGTAGAATTCAATCTCAATACAGTTGCAAACGTTAGTACAGAGTAAATTCAATTCAATTACGTTTTCTAAATAAAAAAAAATAATAATTTTATACATAATTAATACAATATCCTTGTAGACCAAATGAATAATTACGCTTAAAATTTTAAGGAATTTCATAATTTTCTGTCTATTATTTCATAAACTGTACTTACTTATCAAACGAAATGCACTCTCTACCCCAATTACGAATCAACAGCGTCAAAAGTTACTCGCTTCATCCTGTCCACTCCTATAGATCATCCATTCATGCTCTCACTCTCGAAATATCCGGCCGACTACTCCTCCTCGTCGTCGGCAATTCCCAGCACGAGCTCGTGCACACGCTATACCTCCTCCTCCCTTCTACCCTATACCTCACATCCGCCACAGGGCCCAAACCAAGCAACCAACCAACACACACACAGGACTGAGATATATTCCATTAGTCGGTTTACAGAAACGAGGCATTTACGTGCCTCGTAACTCACGGCAGTTCGCATGCTAAACTCCCTCGTATAACTGACCCTCCTGTCTATACTCACTCCCCTGCGCGCGCGCCTCTCGGCCAGTTCGTTCATATCAACGTCCAGCAGTGGCGAACACATATATAGAGTACTAAAAAGGAAGCTGGCCGCGATAAACGTGCGCGAAATCACCTTCCGGACGGACTTCCGGGGAGAAGCGATCGACTCATATTTTACGGAGGCCCGATGGATTATATTATCGCTCGCCGCGGGTGGATTATAGAGCGTGGATTATGGATAGGGGCTCGCGAAATTAATCGTTCATTCGCTTATTTATGGTACCGGATATATGTGGTAGTTCATGAGTAGTGGGTTGTATCTGCCGGTATGAGAATATATAGACGTTATGGAAGATGAAGTTTTGAGGTTGACTGTACGAAGGGCTTTTATTTTAAATGAAAAATTTTTATTGTACTTTATTTATTTGTGTCTATCGAAATACGTATTTTCTATCGGTATCTATATATGTATGGGGTTATGAATAAACCGGAGGCTCTTTAACGTGCATCTTTGATATTATAGTCCATATCGTAGGATTTACAGTCTGTACTTCACTGCAAGGGTACCGCAAGTACCATAGTTTTACTTTTAATACCTATCGAATTCCTTTAACGTAAGTGCATTATCGTAAGCGTACAAACTTTAGCTAATAATAATTGAGTAATTTACGTGAACTAATTTTAACAGAGTTACGTAAACTAATTTTTATTTTGACTCTTTTATTAATTCATTTAATTAGTAATTTGAACATTTTTTTTTCTATCCCGCAATATTAAAAAATATCCATAAAAAGGCATATTTCAACGTTAAAATAAAAGCCCGGATTATTCCTATAAATATTAACTGACCCTCAAATTTGACAAAAACTAATAAGTATACAGCATAACCATTCTTCCCGCAGCGCCCCCGCAATCTAATAAATCGTCATTCTCCCAACCGCCATGTCCATTCATCATGTCCATTCAATACGAGGCCATTCGTCAATCCTCTCTCTCTCTCTCACCCCTCTTCACCCTCTTCCCTTCTTTCCCTCTACCTACCTACCTACCACGAAAACTCACAAAATCAGCGTCGCACACACATGAGAATACGAGTCGGCCAACAAGTGCGTATATCAAAACGACGACGGCGGCAAGTTGCATCCGGTATAGATATCGCGCAGCAAGCGTATGTACGATCGCGCCAGCCGTTTTGCATAATCCTACGCGCGGTTCTCTCTCTCTCTCTCTTGCACGATGATTTATCAACACTCTCTCTCTCTCCCTCTACAGCGTATAGCGCACAAGTTCGGCTTGCTTTCGCTCCCTCCACCTGTTGAATTCACCGCGCCCGGACGCGCTGGTGGTTCTCTTTTCGTGTATATATATATAAGAGCAAAGACGATGCGTGCAAGCGGTATCTTCTTCGCTTTTTCCGTGTGAATTATCGCTTTTGGAGGCCGTTAAATTGGAATGCACTCGTGCAGGCATGGAACACGATGAGAGGAGGATTTATCGGGGATGAATTGAAAGCCGTGATTGGCTGGACGATTCTTTTTTGGTGGTTTCAAAAGGAAGGAAGCGATAAATCGAAGGGTAAAAGGACGGATGTTGACTTGGACGGCGTGAACGGAATTTTTATTAGATAGATTGTGAGTTATGGTGTTGATTTTATAGTTAGTTATGTACAAAGGTGGGATGCGAATGTTTCGTCAATGTGTGGGAGGATGTTATGAAATTTATGATGATGTTTAGAGTTCTAGAAGTCGTAGAAACAGCGGTGGAAGATAAAGTTAGGAAAACACTCTAATTTCATTAGTTGTTTAATGTTGATATTAAAACGTTATTTTCAAATATTTTCATTTAGGAATTAAAGTAGATTTTGTTATTTAATATTGAAGTAGTGTTATCGATACTTTATGATCGCATTAATTATATAGTTTGCTTATTAATATTTCATCTTGAAGGGTATGGTTATTTTCCTTTGTTATTATATACAGTTTTCAAGAACAATAGGGAAATAATTTCAGAAATACTAATTATTTTATTGAAATTTTAGCAATATTTAATTAACGTACAAGGTTTAAAGGGAGAACTAATATTAGTTCTATATTTGGTTGAATTATTGAAGTAGATTGAGGTCGAGTATGGTAAGACACGTGTTCCATGCAAAATTGAATTTTCCTCCGTACTTAAGGTTCAATTTTCGTTATTGCAGTGTTTCTATCTCGTTATTACTCCCTACCAGCTCCCTTTTTATCTTTATATAAAAATTATCCTTTTATTCTTTAACATAATGACAATTCCACAAACTTCTCAATAAAATTTACTCCACCCATTCAGACTTTTTATCAACCGTATGAATGAATTTCAAACCACTCAACATAAATATTAAATTTTTCAAAGAAACTTCGAATTGAAAAAGTTTTCCTGAAAATCGCGCTATTTTCGTCCTGTCATCCATAAAAGCGAACAGCATCGTATGACAAAGGCTAAGAATCCTATACGCGGATCAAAAATTCTTGTTCCTTTTACGACGTAACTTTGATTCGTATCTCAAAGGGCTTACGTTAGTGCACGCGAAACTGCGGTTCTTAGACAAGTTCCCAACAATCCAACGACGATGCTTAGCGTCAGGGCAACTCTAACTTCTTCCAAGACACGTACGAGCGAGTAATTATTAATTTACAGGTATACCTACATAGTAGCTAATTATAGTTGGAGAAGCATCAACTCATGGCCATATAGATTTCTTTCGCGACTTTTGCGTAAAACCAACCAACAAAGACTTAACGCTTCTACTATAATAATACAAATAGTAGGTTGACTTTACGAAATATTATTTTCTTAAAAAATACTATTAAATTTTACCACTATATTTACTCATCCGGACCAACAATATCCTTCTATATTCACGATATATTCCATTTTATCGTTTGACATTACAACATGAATTTCCTGCTACTAAACTACGAAAATGTTAAATTATTATTGTTCAATCGGCCATACCAGCATTTGCAACTCGCACGTAAACCCCTACCGTTCCTCTATTCAGCCCAACATCCTGTCTGTCCAGCGAGTCGCAAACTATACCAAACGTCCAATAACGACCCGATAGAAAATTCCCTCTTTCCCTCTCTCTCTCTCTTTTCCTCTTCCTCTCGCCACGCTACTGCATTTAATCTCGATAATTCGTCAGGGTCGCGCGCGCGCGCATTCGGAGCCGATATGAGCGACAATCGAAAACGAAAATCCGTCGCTCTGCGTCGTATCGCTCGCGCGCAGCGCTGTGACCCAATTCTCTCTCTCTCTCTCGCTCTTTCGCCTAAAATGGACTTGCGAATGTGCACTCGCCGGCGCACACGTGCTCGCATCTGTTATAGCCGTTCGCAACGAGAGGCGCGTTCCTTCGGTGCATGATCCGATTTTCAAGTGTGTGTTCACGATTTACGCGGGTTTCTTTGTAGGTGTGAGGTGGTGGATATAAAGATGGACTGGATCTACGTTGCTTTTTGGGCGAGTAGTGAAATGCGTTAGAGATTTGGGTTTTCGGAATTATTAAATTTAATGGGTGGAGAGGACGAATTAGATATAAGACTGTATAGATAGTAACGATATTTTGGATGGAGAATTTATTAGAGTGTAAATTTTCGAACAATAGCAGTATAACAATCCATTCAGGTTTAATGAAAATCACCGGAATTATTGATATTTGGAGATACAAAATTTGAAGAATTAAATAAAAATGTAAATATAATGCAAAATTTTCATAGAAAAGCTAAAATTTTGGGGTTAAATTTAAAAATAATATCAAATTTTATTCTTTGAATTTTAGTCTCTTCTGATAATTTTATTGTCTGATGGAATAATTGTATTTTCTGCTAACGAATTTTATTTCTAGAAAACATGATCAAATAAATTAAATAATAAAATTTATTTTAACGTTTAACTGGCTATTTATTTCACAAAATTTATATGAATAATACTTTTCGTTATAGAATTATACCTGACGATTGAAATCCATTCTCAATTCAATCTGCTTGCGTATTTCAAAGCTACAAAATTAATTACACTATTCAGTGATTACGAGGATCATTGATGAAATTACACACGATTAAACTGTCGGATTACAATGATTTCAGTTACAATTAAACGTTACAATTTCATTCCAGCGCATACCATAAAACAAAAAAAAAGGTACGTAACATAAAATCAAGTCAAGTACATGATTATTCTCATCGAATTTCCTTTCTCGCCAGAGCCAATAAAAAGCTACGGCAGCATGATCGACGGTGCCGCCACTTTGTACTACATCAAGTAGCACGGTATAACGTAGTACGGCCCTTAATATCGAGATAAACTACACTTCTCTCTCTCTCTTTCCTCTCCACCAATTCATCACAATTGCTTAACATGAATTAACCATACACAAGGAGAAGAACAGTAAAAAAAGAAAGACGAAGAGGCCAGCGGCGTTACGCGCAACGGCCAATAAATAAATATTACATCTTCATTTATCCATCGTTTATATACGAAGCAGGGAAAGAAGCTGCGGCGTTGTTGGCCGCGATGGTCGTTACGCGACTACCATATTTCACGCGCGCTCTCGCTCGCTTGCCGCGAATCCCCGGACGGCCATCCTCTTCTCTCCCCTTTATATCTGTATCTCTCTCGCGCTACTTCTTTCCTTGCGAAGCGAAAAAGAAAGAGAATGTAGAAACTATCTAGATTTTTTATCGTTAGCGTCCACGACGCAGACGACGAAACTATAGTCGAAGCAACGCTCGTTCGACGCAACGACGATAGGAGCAGCAGTGCGGTGTGGAAATTTATGCGCGCGCTTGATATACGAGGCTGTAAGGCGAGATGTTGTTAACACTTGGATTCGGGATCTCAGAAATGGTTAGGTTTATTAGGTCGGGTACTTGGTTTTTGGTAAAAGAAAAGTGCAGTTCGAGTGGTTTGTAAAAGATAATATTTGAGATAGGGTGTTTTTTTTAAGTTTAAGAAGTGTAAAAATTGCAAAAATTAAAAAATACTGCGGTTTATGAATGATGCATGTACGCAGGTGTTGCACAAGAAATACTCGAGTTAGAATTTAAAAGAGTATATTTTTTTAGCATATAATTTCATTTATTTAAATTTCACATAAATTATTTCTCTTTACCTTCTAAAGTTCAACGTATAAACATTGAAGATTTAATTAATTAATGAAGACTAAAACTAATTAAAACTTCCAATTTGAATTTTTCTACCTCGACAACTCCGTCTTCATTAGACAGTCGCGTATCGGAAGACCGACCTAATGACTCCACACACACACGTGTACGCGTTATTCCCTTCTCCATTTGTTTGAGATGCACATTAGAACGAAGTTTCATTACACGCGGGTATATCCTGTCTCCATCGCACTGTCGCACACACACACACGAAGTCACAGAACCACAGCTGAGCGAGCGGGCACGATTGATTTTGTCCCTAGCCGCACGTATATTATACACGTATATATAGCTCACAACGGACGTACAGCTGTGCGAGCGCGAAGTCGCGTGTTTAATCGGGCCGATTGACAATCGCTCTCTCTCTCTCACGTCGACAGCGAGGAAGGGAGAGTTGAGAAATTAGAGAGTCGATAATGACTTTCGTCCTAATTTCGAGGCTTTTAGGCTCACGGCGGTGCCATGCCGCGATGACCTTGATCGCGACGCCTTTTTCATCGGGTCTTTGTCGTCGCCGGAAATTCGGGCGAAAAAGGTAATCAACGCGCTAGTAAGCCAAGTTTACGTGTATATATATAGGTGTGTATATTGGTGAGAACGAGAGATTTGCAGATTGAGCGCACAGTGGTGTGGAATCATTTCTGTTTTTTGTCGTCGTCGTCGTTTTCGGGTGCTCGATCGAGATTGAAATTACGAAAAAGGACGGGGGGATTGCTTTCAGTGCCAATAACGTTGTTATTTATCGGCTGCGATAAGGGCACGAATAAAAGTAAATAAGAAATAATTGGAATTCGAGCGAGGGTCATATTTGCACTGCTCTTTTTCAATTATTCATACCATATATCGATGTATAATTTTATTGTAATCTTTGTGAAAGAATGAATACGCACACTTAATTTCGAAAGATCAATTGATGAATTATTCAATTACCAAGTTTCGAATAAGCTTTAGAAAGAAATAATGAATATATTAATAATAAAATGAAAAATTTTAATTAAAAATAACAAATGTAATTTGCTTTTAGAATGAGAACATAACAACTGTTTGCGATAATACAATTTCGTATTGCGCAACAAGAGCGCGCTAAAAGTAAACAAGTGCTTACATTAAATAATTCAGAAAATTCAATATTTAAAACTTCATTCTTCGTTCTAAAAAAAAAGGGTAAAACGTTAAAGTTTCGCTAACACTCACGACAACCATTTCCATCGGCGACCTCTACTCATATATACACAATACACACAATGTAACCTCATAAAACTTTAATAACATCGTATTATAAACCGAACTACAATTCGCATAAAATTTTCAACGCTTGTCTGCTTCTCCAATTAGCTTAAAATGTATTCCGATATACATGTATACTCTCCGCGATATCTTTGTAAACCCCTTCTATACAACGGTTGGAAGATAGACACACAGAGAGAGCACGCGTAATTGACCCGATTCTCCCGCGCAGCATCGCGCGTTCAGTGCAAGCGAAATCAATCGCAGCTGTAAAAGCTGCGCGCCCGCATAAAAAAAAAATACTGCGGTCATATTACGAGGGACGACGATTTTATTCTGAAATAAAAACTACGTCACGATGCCAAGAGCACTTTTCCATCACCCCTTTATCGTCATTGGGAAAGGCGTATAAAATATACGGTTAGTGGATGGACATCAGAGAATTTTATATACAGACAACATAGCAAGACCTGCGAAAACTTGACAATAACATCGAGGGATAGAAAAGAAAATTTTTTTTTAATAATTACCGTTGTTATAGCTGCCGATGCTGCAATATTGTTCTCCTACGCTGTCGCCTATGCTGTTCTCGTGCACACGTGATAATTGATTTCGTTAGTGCCTCGTTCGTTGGAGCTTCTTCCTCCTCCTACTTCATCACTTCGTTAATTCGTTTCGTTCTAATATATATTTACACTCGTGTAGAAAACTATATCTATATGCTTATATGCTATATTTAGGACCTCTTCGTTATACAGATGATGATTTTTTTTTAATTCTTCCTCTTCTTCTCTTCGTAGGTACGTATATGACAGATAATTCGTGCGCGCGTATAATATATATATAAACTATCGACTACTCGTTTTGGTTCCAGAAGATCGTCGCCAAGCGGGGCGCGTTTTGTACGAAAAATTTTCAGCGTATATCTAAAGTAATAAGTGTGCGCGCGTCTTCTGCTTTACTATCTCGATACACCAGCGACGTGTACAAATGACTGCGCAACGTCGACGTGTGCACATGTACATAGATATATATGTATATATAAACACCCTATAAACGCTGTCATGCAGAATACATTCGTCACGCTCGCACGCTTTCTTTATTTTTCTTCTTCTTCTTCTTTTACGCTTGCTACGAGCACATATGCGACTATACACTTATATCGTACGAGCGTGGCGATTCTTCTCTACCACCTAAGACACCACATCTGACACATATATAAACATCCAGCGAGTAGTAACATCTTCTTATACTTCTTGTACACAGAGACGACACTCGTCGATGAACAGAGACTAAATAACGTTAATCTAGTTGGTTGTATAGAAGAAGCTCCGATACTCGATGCTCGATGTTTGGAACTGATCGTACGCGCTTACTTTCCCAGAGACGATTGTTATCCCTGCAATGGGTTGGTTGTTTCTCTCTCTCTCTCTGCTCTTATTCCCGGCACGCCGGTTTGAAATAACAAACAGCGGCAGCGGCGCTCGGTGCGTGACGAAATCCAAGATGGCGGCGATCCAAGTGTGATGTATGCTGCGCGCGCGTTGCAATTAATCGCGCCTCCGCACTGACGACGAGTCTCTGCTGATGTCGATTGTTCGGTCTGGCACAGCCTTTTTTTCCTTGACTTGGCTTTTGCTGCCTTTCTTCTAACGACGAGTGGTGATCGCACCAGCAGCCTGTACAAAATCCTAAGTAAATACACGTCGAGTGGTAGTTGAAGTGTGGGTGGTTCTCTTTGGAGATTTCTTCTTTCCTTTCTCCCCGTCTCTCTCTCTTAATCTTTTCTTTTTTTCAAGAGATTCGTTTGACTTTCGCGACTGTTCAGCTTGTAAAAGAGTATCAATGGAAAGTAGCAGTGAATTCGGTTTAAACTGAAATATGGTGCGGGAGTTTGAAAATAATATCAGGAGGGTGAGTGTAAAAATGAATATCATGGTGTGTAAAAGTATAAAAGGAAAGAAAGAATTTAAGGTTTTCCGCTCTTACTCAGACATTCTCCCCTTCGATTCTCCGACAAGTGGCACGTGTCACATACTTTAAGCGGTTTATGGCGTAACGATGTGTTTGAATAACGTCTTAGAGGTTTTCTCAGAACCCATGCAACACGGAAGTATTAGCATTTACACGTTCCATCAGAATCTTTGAAAAAAAAAATTCTCATGGAATATCCAGACTTTAAAATTGAGACTGAAAAATACTAAGAATATACATTGCATTTGAAAATTATTGTTTCACATAACCATCTTCTTATTAAATTCTTTGAATATCATTTAGAAACAAATAACTAAATTAATCATTTAAAAGAACAATCGTTAAACCAAAAAAATTAAAATTGCTATCAAGTTAGCACCCATACCACATGAATCCTCATAACCCTCAACCTTCTGCATTCACACAGCCGTTATCCAAACTCAACCGCACCGCCAACCTCCACCACCGTCGCACCCACTACCACCAGTGCACCACTTTACACTCGCGCGAGGCGCATCGCGCGCCATCTACAACTCAAAGTTCGCCGCATCGCGCGCGAAACCTCACCACCACCATTCGCTTATATAAATACTTCACCCGATCGGTTACCACACACGCACGTGCGACGATGCCGATGCACCGTCGTCGACTCCAATACTAGAGGAAACAACAGCATGAACAATTCTAAATACGCCCCTCTCTGGTGACCGGCTCACGTGGTTCGCTCATAAGCGCTGGGTGTGGCGTTCGCCAGGTGAGAATAGAAAGAGTTAGTGTAGTGCGGCAGTCGTGAGGTATTGGTGAAACGAGAATGTAAGAGAGAGAGAGAGAGAGAGAAACGATGTTGCGAGTGTACTTTTGGACGAAAGGAGAAAAGTGCGCAGTTGCGAGTGGAATGGTTGTATTTATAGCAACGTGTGTGTTTGTTTGACTGGCCGAGGAATTTTTTTCAAATAAACGGAAACCGGCGCGTTTAAATTTGGCGGTAGGAGAAACTGGTACAACTGTGTATTGTTGTTTTGACTCTATTTTTGTTCGGCACTGGTCAGCTGCGTCTATTTTAGATGTCATACGTCGCGTTATTGATTATTGTAAGATAGCATTGGATTCATCACCTTATATCCGGCGTTAGTTGCATAATTAAACAGTAAGGTCGCGTGGCACCGATATTACACGGAGGCTATCCAAAAATAAGCAATAATTTACTTTATACTAGATATGTAAGTAATATCGGTAGTTATTATTTAAAAATTCAATACAATCGGTTTCTCTTTGGTTATGTTTTCAAACCATCAGCTTTTCCTTTACAAAATCAGCAATTAATTAACGTAAAAATTTTCGTTAAACCGTTGCAACCAATTCACAGCTGACCTGTCAAAACAAAACCAACCGGCAAAACAACAAGAACCACGCGACCACAACAGCACCGCCGGTAAAACAGATCACCACTGTGAACCCCCTCAAAACAACCGCACCGCACTCAGCACCTTAACCCCCATATCCAAAAGCCCCCCGTTATCTCTCAAGAGAACCATCCACACAATCTTTTAGCCAAGTATACCACGTACAAAAATCGTGGCCGAGTGATAATAGTCGTGTCGGCAACGCGGCAGACACGAGCTGCGACGACGACGGGCGCGTCCGTCCGTCCGCACGTCGACGGGCCGACGGCTCGGAGGCGACTGCTGCTCTCTCTTCCCCCGACGGTGTGCCTGCTGCTACCGCCGCTCCTCTCTCTCTCTCTCCCTCAGTCGCTCGGTGGCGCGCGCGCCGCGAGCTTTTTCTCTCTCTCACTCACTCTCGTCCTCCTCTCTGCCCCGCCACCGCACCGATGCCGCGCGGCGCTTTCCCTTTTCTTTCGAAAAGCTGCGCGCGCGTGTGTACACGAGACGTCGGAGGATATGTAGAGGTGAGAGTGTAAACAAGTTTGGGGGATTTTGCACGGCACCGGGTCTCTCTCACTCTCTCTCTCACTCTCTGAGTTATGATATGAATAGAACAGGAGAGGGTAATTTTCTAAGGCAGGGTTGGTTTGATTGTTTGATGGGAATAGGAGAGGTGGAAGGGTATTAAGGACAGACGGGGAGGGAAATGGCATTTTTGGGACACGAAAGTGCGTTTCTTTTCTGGATAATACGGTTTCGTCGCAATGCAGATTAATGTGAAGAATGCGCGCGAGCTGCGGTCGGTTGGAAGTGAATAAAGTCTTTTTCTCGCTTTTTAAGCTGGATGGAAATTAGCAGTTGGTTTTTTGCTAGAATTTTCAGTTGGCAAAATTGAAATAAAAGGGATCAAATGCTTTGTTCTTACATGGCTTTGCATTTAGTACTACAAACGTATTCATAATTATTTTTCAATCTACAAGTACAATTGAGTCTTCTCTAAATAACGGAATTACGTTTTGGATAAAAATATTCTTTGTTATTTCATAATCTTCACTCTTTTTTATTTATATTGGTCATAAGTAATATAATCTATTTTTATATTTCATTGTAACAGATATACATTAAAATGGCAAATATAGAAATTGTATTATAAATTTTTTGACCTTCTTATTGTGCTAAAATTTATAAAATTTTTAATTTACTAATATCCATTCCAATTTTATTTCACTCTAATATTAAACTATGAAATTCAAAATTAGCAGTTAAAATCGATACCTTTGAGGCTAGAGAATTGTAAATCAAGGGTCATGACTATATGAAACTTCGTTAATCAAGTTCTTCAAACTTGTTCTCATTGATTTGGTTACATTTATCAATTTATTAGTAGTCAACTTCGGGATTCACTGAGCCATCTATTCGCGGAATACATTATTTAAAGTATTGCGATGAATAAATCAAGACTAAAAATATCTATTATTGCACAACTGGTATTTTTAATTAATATATTTATGAGAAATGGTATATACCTCAATAAACTAGTGCATAACCAATTTTGAAATGTCTCCTAGCAACTCAATCCTTTCAGCTTCATACTACATATATAATATAGTTCTATATTAAAATCATACTGAAAATAGTTGTGCATTAATTTTCAAGCGTGTTTTTCATTCTTTTCCTTCTTGGAAAGCGACCCAGTTATCTCGAGAAAACGATTTTCAGTGAATTATCCTTTCACTGAGTTGCCCTTTCTTCAATTTTTCTCGTTTAATTTTCTTTCATTACATTATTCTGAAATCCCTTTTCCGTAAAGGCTTTGCAGCCTGTCCTCAATAGGATAGGATGAGTTTTATATATTCAATACTTTCTCCTTTCTAATGGATACTCCAATGAAATATTGTTACGGCTTTGTAATTTGATTTATCAATATGATATTGTAATGTGATATTGCAGTTATCAAATTATTATTCAAAAAATTACAATTATTGGTTAAATATGAAAATTAAAAAAGCTCTCTCGGTTTTTAATAATGATTTAATGAATAATTAATGGAATACGAGCATAGTAATTAAATTTAGAAATTCAATTATCGTGATAAAATAATCTTTCTAATTTTTCAAAGGTAATTGTAAAATTTGCTAATATTCAATATATTATTAATAATATAATTTTATATCCGTTATCTAAACTTTTTTTACAGACTTGCAAAAAACAAATCAGCTTTATCACTATCTAAAAACTTCATACTTTCAAGTCGGCTAAAGTACATTCTTACCCCTTCTCCGCAGTCTCTTGCTCTCTCGCTCTCTACGTACATAAAAAAAACTATTTGCAAAAAGTGCATCTCACGACGTTACTCAAAAGAACTCCCTCACACATACAACATACCTTGCCTAAACACAGGTGTATACATAGGTACACTGATGAGTACGTGCGCGCATCTCGGGACAATCGAGATTTCTCTCTCTCTTCCCCTTTCTCTTTCTTCAGCTGATGAACGGGTTAGTTTTATCGCTGCGCACGCGCGTGCACACGGCTCACTTTGATGGTCGACAGGGATAGAGGAAGCTGTAAAAGGATTTGCAAGAGCAGAAGCAGCTGAGGAGTGAAATATAGGCACCTCTTATCCGATGCTGCTGCGTCTTTCTCTCTCTCTCTCTCTCGCTTTCGTCTTTTATGCACCACGTTTTCATCTCGCTGATTTATTTTTCCCATTTCGAGGACGGTTGCTCCCTCAGACTATGTCGTTTTTACGAGAATTCGTTTGTCGCCTTTTTCTCTTTCGTTGTGTTTCACGCCAATTAAAAATTGTTTTTTTTAGAACGTATCATTGACTCATATTCACCATTTATCAAAAAAGTTGTAGATTGAAATTTGTTCTTATTTTAATCGAATTTTTAGTGTTTAATTGGGGGTCCCTTTAGGTAAATAAATCAACTTGTAATTGTACTGAATATACAGAAATAACCGAAAAAATTCGATTCATTTCTCTTAATAGGTCACGTAACCTATTCTGATTGATTACGGTGCAATTTATTTTTCACTGAATAACGGAAAAGCTAACATGATGTCATTCCATAATTCATTCCTGAGGAATAGTAAATATGAAATCCTACTGTGGATATCATCAGGAACTGATAGCGTAAAAACTGGCCATATCTTTTTATGACCAATAAGAAATATACGATCCCACCATGTGACATCATTCGGCATGAAAGGATTTTTATTGACTTCCAAAATAATACAAGACCGGAATTTTTTCTTTTAGGTTTATAGCAAAAAATAAAACGATGTTTGAGCTTTTAGAGACATTAATGCACGGTACTTTTCAAATGTGTAGTAACTTAAAGCGTTGGTAATTCATTAACAACCAATTGTTTTAATTTACTTATTAAAATACTTGTACAAAAGTTTATTCAACTGTTTTATGTATTTCAAAAGATAATATATTTTTAGAGCTAAATCTTTTAAAACTATTATATAGGCAGTGATTTGTTTCATTTTAATGAAAGCATTTTATTTTCATAAAATCACAATAGTACTGCAAATACTCTCACGCGTCGGGCAGATTTTCCGGTTATTTATTCCGTACAAAATAATTCAGTAGATCGGTTTATTTGAATTTGAATGTGTTCCCGTATATAGATTCAATCAAGTTAATTTACAGCTTTTCGTATATCGGCCACTCGTTTGCCTCTTTTCGAAACATTGATTGACGCTTTTTCCGCTCCATTACCTTAAGCGAACATATTATCCAGTAATTTAAAAAAATTGAATACCGAACACAAATCTTTTAATTGATTTAACTGATTTCATACAGCTCAGTAAATTATTATAAATGTAAATAAGCTGAAATAATATCAGTGGAAATTTTTTTTAATCAAATTTCTGAAATAATAAAATCACATAAAAAAATTAAATTACTTTAAACAGAGCTAAAGAGTTTAACTTTTTTATATGTATGCAAGGAGTAGTTAAATTGCTTTTTACGCAATTCTAACATGAAAGAGAGGGAGAGACAGTTTATGAGTATGCAAAGCTTTGTTATAAAGGATGTCGCCAACGAGTACATACAGCGACGCTCTTTAAAGAGAATCTACGAAATATGCATCGTCACTTTAAATTCACAAAAGTCTTTAATACATACCAAACGTGTTTGTATCCTGTTAGAGGAAATTCTTCGTAAATCTTAGGTTGAAAAATAAGTTAAATTTTCCAAATATTACTTGTTTTAATTGCAATTTAAAAAAAAAAACCTTAACATTTATGAAAAATTATTGAAAACATTATTTATGTAACTTTGATGTTTGAATAGAATTTCTAAAGGTCATTTAAGTACTACCAAGTTTAAACTTCATGAGAGAAATTTCTACTTTAGTAACAGGATGTAATTAAAAGATGTAAGACCGACAAAATCATTTTCTACGCTACTGAATACGGTAGTGGTCCCGGTTTGTGTGCCTGTCCCTGTTGATATATTTGACATAAATTAAATATTCTAACCTTAAAAATTATGATAAACTATATTAGTAAAAACACCAAAATGTTGATTTACACCACAAAAAACACTGTTTGATGACTTATTTTTTAATTATAGATAGTTAAAAACACACACTATTACGGACATTTCATTTCATCTGCTTAAAGGTCTTCTACCCTAGCATAATATGAAACACAATGGATTCTGATATGTATCTGTGACTTGAGTATGCTTAACTACAACCGGCTCATTCTACTAATATATTATGCATATCGTTAACAACTCGAGTACTATTGCTGATATTAAATTTAATAATGATCACATAATTATGTAGAATTAGAAAAGAAAACATAATAATAAAAATTTACGTTACCAAAAACGGCAAAACATAATTGAATTCAGCTTAAATTTTCTTTTAAATAGAAGAAAGAGTTTCAAATTCTACCCTTGTCATCAGCACATACACCCAGTCACGCAACAGCTAAAATACACCACGAATTTCAGCTAGCGAGTACAATCGCATCCGAACACGCGGGGGTGACGCAAGGAGAATTCAATTAACGGACAATCATATCCGCATATTTTCCGGCCAAGTCGCGCGCGCGCGCGGGCGGTACATGTCCCACGATGAAGCGCTCGCAAGCCGTCGGTTCCCGCGCTAACGAGTCCGCCCGAGTGTCATCGATTATGTTCGAGGGCCGATTGTCATCGTTCGATTGTCAATTCGAATCTTGCGCCCAGCCGGAAATTTGCGCGCACTCGCGTACGAGAGATGATAGTCCCGCGGGACTGCAGTAGTGGATCGTAGGCGATGTGAAAATAGGGGGATTTAGACAGACGCGTTGACGCGTGAACCATTAAGCTGACGTGGTAATTTTGTTGTTTATTAGAAAGGAAATACTTTGTTTAATGGGTTCGAGTAACGATGGATTTTATTGCTGGATTTATATATATATATATTCTGGTAAATCGTTTTTGAATATGTTGATTTTATCAATATAAAATCAGCAGATAATTATATTTATGATGTCAGGCGTGTATAAATCAATTCATTGCTGAATAAATCATGCTAGGTGTCAATAAGTAGATTTGCCGATACGAAAGTACGTTTTTATTCTGTCGGGTGTGACAATAACAGTCGCGAAAAAACTTTTAGATTTTAGCAGCACACGTTTCATAAAATATTCGTTGTTCTTCCAATGAAGAATTTTTTCGTGTTATAAAAGTTGCACATGTCTAAAAAGTTTTGTCAGATAGAAGAAAAAATCATAAGAGTGAACCATAAGATGGATTTATGGATGGGTGCGAGTAACGAAGTATCTATATAAACTAACATTGTTACAATTATTTTAAAAATAAATATATTTAGTTGTCTTTGCTGCTTTTTTCTGAAATTTATTTTTCTTACTGCAATTAATTTATTTAAAAGTATATTAGCATTTACTTCAAATTTCAAATCTTTCAATACGAAGTAAGGTTGTGAATATAAATATATAATATCTGTCATGAAATAATTGTACATAAGGATGCGATATCAAATAAAAATGAAATTATAACGATGGGGATAGTTCGCATGTCTTACATACATAAAAATAAATTTTTCTAATATGACGGTATTTAAATAATCTTATCGAATTCCCAATCTCAATAAATTTCATTTTACTCTGATTGCTATTGAAAAATTCATAACCAACGATCATGCCACTCTTAATGCGCATTTTAATAATCTCGTGGCAAATTTAAATTCGACAGAAGTTCAATGCATAATTCAAGTTTTAAGGAACGGAGAACAGTGCCCAGTCGACATACAATTATTGTTTAATAATCACTTTAGATTCACGAACTGGGGACACAGTACGGTATATAGACGTTCGAGGAAAACTCAATAATGAAGTGTTTGTCGCGAGTTGTTGGATATTTAATTAGGTGAGGTAAACGAAAAGAGGACAACTAGGAATGCTACAGGCTCAAGAATGTAATGTGAATGATTATTATAATAAAAATAGCAATGACGTAAAAAGAGAAATTAAAACCTTATTTGGAATATAGCTTCGATCCTAGCTAATTTTAGTGACGTTGATTATATTTTTTGTCACTTGATTAATTTGCACGTCTAATTTTACAACGTGAAGTAGGTCATTACACGTACTGCTCGACAAATTTAGGGTAAGTGTAATTTTAAAAATGCCAAATAATGCTGCCAGAAATGAGAGAACGGTAGATCTAAAAATTCATTCTGAATATTTAATCTGCTATTCTATTCTTATCATTATGAATAAATTTAACATTTTTATATCATATTTCCTCTCTAGCTTATTACGAATAATTCTTTCATGACAATGCTTTATTACTTTTATAAATTTTAATAACTTAGACAAATTTGATGACAAAATTAAGTTTTAAAGACTAATAAAAAGATTCATGTAATTAAAGCTGTTCTTCCCTGATATTGTTTTAGAACTTTTTTACAGTTATATTCCGTTATTATAAATTTACAAAACAAAACAAAACCTTCCTATGTAGATGATATCATATTTTACTTTTTATTATTTTTATAAATTCCATTTTTATACTCATGATCTTTACGAAGATGCTATGCAAACTTGGAACTCATCAAATAGTAAATAATAACAAGTATCTCATAGTTTGAAAACAAACTGTTTCAAGTATCTTCGCTCATCGGGCGTATATTCAAATTTCTATAGTAAATATATATGTAATATTAACTTTAATATCACTACTTCGAAATACCACCAAGCTATTAATAATCAACACACAATCTCTCTCCAGTCTCTCCAGTCGATCTAAAATTTATATATTCCTAAACATTTATATAAAGACACTAAAGCCACGAGCGACAAGTAAATCAGATAAAATCCTCGCTCCGCGACATCAATCTACACCCACGAAACCACCAAAAGTTTCGATCGTAGCCGTCCTGCTGAGATTGTGTCACCACGTGCCTCATTTTCTCATCCTCGACGACGATGTCGCGTGTGCATCGATAAACCACCACGCGCTAGATATAAAGCCGACTCGTCGCACACGCAAACAACCGACCAACTAGTCAGCCAGCCAGCCATGGGTACATACAGGCGCTCACATGGAAATCAATAGAGAGAGTCGAATCGTCAACCACCAGGCACACAGGGTTCGACCAGTGGCAATCAAGCGCCTTGAACTGTGAACAGCGAACAAAGGACTGACGGCCGACTGTGTATATAATAAGGGGGTAAGGTAGAGAGAGGGAGGCAGAGGAGTGAGGAACGATTCATATCCCGGACAATTTCCGATGAACGCAGGAATACCGAAGACGCGAAGGCGCGCGCCCGCTGCTCGTTGTCTGGGAATTCGAGGAGTCGAAGGGGGATGGGACCAGCTGCAGTTGGCAAGGTTAATACGAAGAAAAGCCTGATTTGTTGTCGCCGATAACAGGGTTAACACTGAGGATATCTCTTTCAGTGGTATACACATCGCTACGAACTGGATCGATTGAAATGCGGTTACGCGGCATGAAATGATTGTTTGCATGGGGACTTGATGGATCGAATAAAAGACTGACAAGTGTAATTAACGCTTCAAAACTCGAGATTCCATTTTGTATAACTGATTGAATACATTATATTTTGAAGGTCTCCTTTCGTATCGTTTTCAAGGTCAGAAAATTTGAATTAATAGTGTAATCAATATAATGAAAACTGTTTACATTTACGAAATTGTTTATACTCTGTGAATGATATAATTTGGCAGTTTTAAAAGAAAGTATGAAGTAACTAAAAGAATCGTTATAATTTAACAAATGGATCTTTTGAACATTGATTGTTATTAATCTACCTTCGAGAGAGCCGATCGATTTGGTCAGCATTAACCACATTCAAATCGAATGTCATGGTTTCGACGAAATCATACATACGAGTAGACTAGTCGTTTTGGTACTTCTAATTTTACAAATACTTGTTACACTCTCATCAAAGCTAGACTCGCAAACTATCAATTTATAATGACCTCGAAACGGTAATTATAAAAATTTGAAGAAAAATAAATAGTTTTGGTTTATAATCATATTAGTATTTTTATATTATTTAGAATATTTTTTTTTGAAAATTGAGTTTAAAACGAGTTTTTAGAATCCTGGATTTCTAGATTTTGAAGCTGATATATTCTTTAATATCGTGCTACAATGACAAAGAAGTATGCACAAAGCGTACCGGATTTCTAGCTGTCAGCAAAACCTGTGCACTACTGATCATGTCATATTTATGATTTTAAAAGAATATTATTTTACATATTATTTATAAACCACTTACATTACAAGAAAATGTATTTATTTTTAATATATGGTTCTTTAAGTTCATTAATTTGTCCAATTACTCCTTATTTATGCAAAATCCTATGTGATAATTCGTAAACAATTATATATATATATATATATATAATTTTATACATGATCGCAAGATTTTTTGCCCTGAAATATTTTTTGCAATTATTTTTTTGTATATTATAAGCATGAGAAAGATCTCGTGTAACTTCGTTTATGTAAAATTCCGGCCATAATAATTCACGATGAAAGCTCTTAAAGCGGATTCCTCTAAGACGCTTCAATTTCTGAAAGCTCGCCGTGAAAATTAAAAACAAGGTGTCGCTAAAAAAAATCCCTAAGTATACACTCTAGGGCTTATTCGCACTTCTTTCTTCTTCCCCTTCTCAAGGGCGGCTGTTCTTCCATCGTTTTGAATTTTTTTTTCTTGTCCTGAAAATGAAAGCTGGTGTTACCCTACATTTCCGATAAATGAGAATCTACGTCACGGTGCTTACAAAATTGTAACTTTATGAGTTGATGCCTGCGGTATCCATTATTTAAGACCTCACTATATTATACAAAAGATTATTTACATAGGATATTACTGAAAATATATCTTAAGTAAGAAGCCTTTATTAAATAATAATCATTTTTCTGTATGTATTATTAGAAAAAGATAAAAAGTAAAAACTACGCAATCATTTCTTTAATAACTCTGTAATTAACCTGTTTCAACTTTCCGATATATCTAACGAACTCCTAAAGGATTATCTGGACCAAAGAATAAACGATCCTCACTTTATCGTTTCAAACTTCCCCCTTTAATGACCATTCGCAACTCTTCTCCGAAACCGTCATCCAAAGCTAAGCACGTGCAATTCGTAATTCAAATCAGAGTGAACACCATTACCAAGTGAAATGACAAACGGCCCGAAAATACACTACCCCGCTCTGGACATGTAATAAAGGCATTTGTTAATACGCCAAAGCTTTATATTATTTAATCGTTCATTGAAACCGCGTTCAAAATTTGGAAATTCTTATGCTGAATATTCTAATATTATAATTTACATGATAAATCATCCAAGGTTATCCGCATAAATATATAATTTGGTACATTATATTTTAACTAATAAGAATTTGTTCAGAAGTAATTTGGTTACATGTTATAACTGTGTCCCAAAATTAGCGTTGGCAGCATTGTAAATTAAACTGGTAGGCGCATGAGCAAGAGATAAATTGGTGTCCGGGAATAGCTCGGAGACTAATGGCACAAGATCCAGTTGATGTATCAGGAGACTGCTTCGAAAATCACGAAAACCGAGCAAGCCCATTAAATAGCAGGTCTGGATTAAGATAGTGTTGGCTTTGATAGGATGGTATCTTTCCATGTATTTTGACGTTAATGAAGATGAAACGGTAATTACTTGGAGAATCATCTTACCAATGAAGATGCTTCACTTCTGAAGCACATCATATTTTTGAAAAATTTTCAGGAATAAAGAATGATTATTCGGATTGATAATACTTAACAATATTTTGTATCTCTTATTACTAAAACCTTTAGTAACATAACGATTTTTCAAGAAGTCCTACAAGTTTAAGCCTATAAAACGAGAAACCTCTACCGAGCCATTACCTTTTATCACTTATTAACGCATTTACCAATTGCTTTAAGCAGATTATATAAAACCTTCCAACATGTCAAACGCATCAGGTATCACATACATAATTAATAACGATGAGTGATACTACTTTAGAGTTATATCTTATTATGCAAACTACCTTTACCATTGATCCCATAAAACATATTCCCATAAGATCCGTATATCCTCTCTGCTGCAGCAATTAATATTTCCTTCTAATTACGGCTTCTGCGTCGAGCTAACAAGCATGCGCGAGCGCTCGCACTAAATAATTAGATTATTTACGTCTATCTGTGGTGTGCGATCACGGTGACGGAAGACTAAGATCGAAGGACGATACTGGTGCCGTGTTGCGCTCTCTTGCTTCCTTTCTCCTCTCACCCCGGACGATATATCTGAATGCGCGCTGCTGTTTTGATCTAATTATCAGGCGTACCGCAAGGGAAGTCTAGTCAATTGGCGAGCTGATAAATGGTGACAGGCAATATCCCCGTGCTCGAGGCTTACTATTATGATGGCATTGCCTTGACGGTGGATGGGATGAATAGCAACAAGAAGAACCGAAGGCATTTGTTTGTATTTCTACACCGGGGACAAGCATGTTGGTATAGCAAAATCGGTTACACTTATTGATATCATCTTTCCTTGTAGAATAAACCATGAAACTTTAGTAATAAATATATTAGTTTAGTTAAAATAGCTAAAAATTATAGTAAATGGAAGATTGTTGAGAAAGCTATATTTTATAGTGAATTTAATACTGTATGATGTAATTGTATGTATGTTGTATAACATTTTTATTAAATATAGTAAAGCAAATTTTTTTAATTTCTGGAATTAATTTTTAGGTATCATATAATATTTATGCCACTTTTAATACAAAAATATGAAATTAAATACCTCAAGCGTAAAACAGCGATTTCAAAATGTATTAAACTGGTGTTATTTCAGATTACTCAAAAGTTAACGGAATGAATGTACGTGTAATAGGATTTAAATGTAGTGGAAATTAAAAACTTTAATCCACTCCATTGACTTACGATGCGCGAGATGTAAAGTTATTTTAGACTACGTTATTATGAGCAAATAAACAAAATGAATTATAGGAAAGATAATTTTTACTTTTAAAACAGAACTGCAAAAAGCAGTCGCTTGTATAAAGTCGTGTAATATCAAATCGATATACATATTAACAATTTAAAAAAATATATATTTTTATGAGTACAAGAAAATATTCAAACTAGTTCTTTAAAACATTCTCCAAGAATGTAGCATTTTTTATTTACAAACATACATTCCGAAATAACAATGGAATCGTCTTTCCAGCGGAATGGCAACATCATCTATTTTCCAGCAATGTTTTATTTCCATCCGTCACGCATCCAGACGGAAAATAGCGTATCGACTGATCGACTCGCAGAAAGGGTTAGTCCCCGTCAAAGATTTGCTCTGTCAAGCGCGAGGAGACAGAATTCCTGGCCACGTGAATTTTACATGATGCAAAAAACGAGCTGAGGGTGGTGATATACATGTATGTGTGTACGTATTTGTGTATTGAGGACCGATCGAGCGGATAAATTTTTTAAACGTTTCGTTATAGCGATTAAGGTCGGTGATGTGAAAAACCCTCGTAAATCGTATTTGGTGAATTCAATTCGGCAAAAGATAAACTCTGTCAGTCCGACAAACACTGTCGCTTTTTTTTTCTTTGCAGGATACCCTGCACCGTGATTCACAATCAGAATACAAATACTTATCAAGAGCTAAGAAAGATTTGATTTATAGGTGTAATCATAAATCAGATCAGATTTAGTGGTTTATGAGATCAATATAATAGTGCAATTAAATGTAAAATGCACTTCGATTAATAATTTGCATTCGAACTATGAATAATTTATATGTGCATATTCAAATTTCTATGACTGATTTAAAATTTTTATTACTAATACATTTTAGTTGCTACTTTATTACTATGTAGAAATACTCTTTTTATTTTCGTTAAAAGTTAATAAATTAAAAATGGTATATTATTTTGCGAAAAATCAAAAATAAATACGTCATAAACATAATATAAAATAGGTCAATTAAGCCAATACCACAAAGCGATTATCAGCTTTAGGTTAATGCTTTATTTTATTTAATTACGACATCGATTCTGCTATTTTAACTTATGAAATATAATTCTACAAATTATCGTCAGTTTAACCTACATTTATCATTTGGCCTCGGATAAAATTCAGTGCTTTAATCATGATAATAAACGTATAGAAATAGATTGTATTTTACAAGATATTTTAACAAAATTGAAAAGCTCAAAGGAATCTTACTCAAATACAAACCTAGTATTTACAGAATTACAAAAATTACACAATGGTTGTTCACGCAAAATTTCATTGCGAACTCGCTCTTCATACTTAGACAGCCAGAGTATTTTCTCTTGTTGGGGTGTTGGTGTGTACTGCAAATTCGTACGTTTCTCTCTTCGTCGTTCGTGAGGAGAAATAGAGAAAGTTCAAGTTTTCCTCTCGCCGACTGGATAACTCCAGCGCAACCAAGGTAAATTGATTTGCTGCAAACTGCGTACGAGAAATAAGCTCAATTGGTATTTCATCGTTTCGCGATTCTTGATTGAATCTCGGCGATGTTTACGTAGATTTTGTTTTGTTATTTTAAGAAACCTCGTGAAAATCAAATAGTCTAATATTTTCATTGCCATCGCTGCGATTAATTTACATAATTTTCTATTCAAACAATCAATCATATTGCGCAAATATACGAACTGTTAAACATACTTTGTCTCCATTTATTTGTATAAACCGAGAAAAAATTCTTGTGATCGTTACTTTAAAAATATCAGATTTTATATTTTAATAAAAGCACTATAATAAAATATAATAATTTTGACCCACAACATCTTAATTTTTCCAAGAACAATTGTAGACGACAAAATTAAAACTGCAGTAACTTCAAAAGCAGCAGGACTATTCTTAAGTTTTTTTCAACAGACAAGAACAATGATAAAAAGTCTTGACCCGGAAAAATAGAAGCGCATTGTTGACTTCAAAACGTCAAAATACAATAAAATTGCATAAAGCAAACCTGATTTTGCAAAATCACGCGATATTCAGCACATGACTTAGCAGTTTTATGCTTCTCAACAAAATGTCGTTAAAACAGTGATATGAACCGTACATGTGCATCCCTTCTAACCCGAAAATTCCGAAAAATTCTTCATTTTTCGACACTCGCACTTACATCGCGCGATTTCGCTCTCGAACATATCGCTTGCTCTACTCACCAAGCCATGCAAATTATTTTAATTAAGCGGCATCCGTACCCTCTCTTCCTCCCTACGTAGGCTCTGGCGCTAATTAAAAAGTCGAGGCAGCAGACCGTGAGCAAGAGACTCTACTCTCTCATTCTCGCGTCAGCTCCTGGAATCCCTCAAAGCCCCCCAGTACTGAGAAAGAAGGGCCAATTTCGGCGGATTTCCTCTTCTCTCGTCGCTTTTTTGCGAGATCCCCAGTGGATTTTTTGCGTCACGTCTCGCTCGCTCTCTCACCAAGCCATTTTTATTCTCCATTCCCAAAGCGAAGCAAATATGTGTGTCTGCGGGTACTCGACCATTGTATCGTCATTAGTCGTCGGCCTTAATGTTTCCTTACAAATTACTTACACTGGCGCGACGTATCGATTCCTTCGTGTATATATATAGCTATACGTTAAAAAAAGCGTGTTTAACAACCGTCGATATAGACACGCGTCAAGGTGTGCGCAAGCGCGTATTGTACAGACTTGAGACAGCTTGCCTATTCGACGTGGCAGCGGTATAGCAATGAAGAAAAAAAACTTATGGCGATTGCCTTGGCATTGTGGTCGCCTTTTTTATCTGTACGCCCGCTCAAAGTGGAATTTGATCGTTTGCGCTTTTTTATCGTGCTTCCTTTTGTGTGACGCGTCTGACGGCCCTCGACGCGCGTGCGTTTGTTGATTTAGTTGAAAGTTTTTCTTACCCTCTCGAAAACTATGGTTGCACAAAATTGCTTTTCGCAGGTGTAAAGTTTTATAGCTGACTGAGCGATTGAAATTGTATATTATTGATCGTGACGTTCTCATGATGAATCCAGCATTTTTTTGGAATGTAAACAGATACTATTACAATAGATGAATAGTTGGATTAATGAATTTTATTTATGAAATTCGATTTACAATTATCTTTCTAATAACTTATCAATTTAGCCTATCCAAGATATTGATGTAGGTCACTTACTTTGTTTGTTTACGCGTTAAAAGTAATTTCACTGACCATTTAAATTTTTAATTTGAATATAATGAAAACAATTCACTTTAATGAAATTGTTTTTCTGTCGATAAAAAACACCCTTAGGAATATAAAAAAAAAAGAAAACACGTAAAAACTTTTACTTCGATCAAAAGTATAATCCACGGCATTACGTAAATTCACTACGTTATTTATACACCTCGCACTCCCCACTCTTACGATTTCAATTCTCAACATATGTCGATTCAATCTCCTTCCCCTAGTACTTTACACACCCCCCGACCTTCATAACTCCAAATGATCGCACGATTCACGTCACACGATCGCCTAAATAATGCACATAATACAGCCGTGCGGTGCACTTCTACATCCATTCCACTCAGCCACTCCTTACCCCCCTCCGAAAAAAAGAGCCCAGAAAGAGCAGTTCTCACGGCGCAAAAAGGCGGCAATATACATTCAAATACTTTTGATGGAGAAAGGAAACTCAGAGTGGGGCAGGGAAAAAGGCAGTGGCGAGGAGACAGAGAGAAAAAAAAGACGCACTCATAGTCTCATTTTCTTAAAGAGAGCCAACGACGAAGGTCTTCTCCTCCTCTCTTTCTCTGCGTATATATATGCATACGCCATGAGCGAATGCAAATCGGGAGCTTTTAAAATGATGAGAGCCATGTACAACGCTAGCAGACGCTTTATAGAATTCTCTCTTTCTCTCGTATACCGCGCGCGCGCGCTCTAAAATATCAGCGTAATTACTTCTCTTGGTATTAGCAAGTGCATGCGCACGCTCGCACGCTTATCCGGGGATTTTTCTTCTCTGGAAGTCTGCCGGAGGTAAAAAGAGAGAGAGAGAGAAAGAGACACGTGAAACGGTATACCACCGGGGATTTTTATAATCTCTCGTTCCGGTTTTTGAATGCGCAAACGTATGGTAGACGACTCAATGTAAGCCGCAAAGAGGCTAAGCGAATTATGCGTACGTTTAAGTGTTGTTTAATATTTTCTGAGGACGTACATTAAAATTTTTCACTGTCAGGGACGCTTAAATGCTACAAAGCTTCAAATATTTCATTTCATTGTTACGGTCAAATCGTTTATATTTAAATATATTTACATGGTTATTTCAGTTACGAAAAATTAATTACAAAAAATACAAATGAATGATTTATATCTATAAAAAAATATTCAAACCTCATAAAATTAAGAAACGGCTTCACTCGTTCACTCTCTTCTACACGCATTAAAAATTCAACAGACATTAAAATTCATCCTATCATACGTTTCCCACTCGCGATCATCCGAGTTTAAGGAAGTCGACGTTGAAAGTAAGCGATATCCATTTCCGCGATCGTATTCCCTTTTTCCGCACTTAAATTGTCTCCACTTCCTCTATTCCGGGAGCATATGAAAAAGCAAAAGCTACCGTCCTACATCGGTGTTCCCGCTCGCTTATGCGCGGAAAGCAAAGACCGACTTCTTCCTGCTCCAACTTTGTTCCCCAGCCATAAGATTCAATTAAAGTTTCATAATCATCGAGAGAGTTTGTCGAGAGTCCCTTTATCCATCCTCCCCCCCCCCCTAACCGCAAGTCTTTATCTGTATGTTTTCTTAATTGAAAGCGATCTCCTGCACGTAGATAAAGAATGCATGTGAACGTGAGGTTGACTTCTTCGATTAATCTTCTATATGATTGAGATGTCAGTGGCTGTCATAAACTTTGCATTTTTTTTAGATAATAGAGAAAATATTTTTCTTCAGTCGCAATTTTACTTATACATCATAAAGTTTATATTTAACCAACATAATACCAAAGGGATTATGCATTATTTAAAAATTAATATAGTAGTTTTCATATAGTTATTCATCAAAATCTTGATTGTGTTATAAAACATAATTTAGATGAATCTGCTTTTTATAAATTGTTTAACAAAATGTTTATCGCATAACTGATAGTAATATATTCTAATTAACGCCCTTTAGAAGATTACATAAAGCATTCATTCGAAGTATCATAAAATGTTTCTTCGCCATATGTTTACTTATCATATTATAAATGTTCGTATGTTTCTCAGCTCACTAAATACCTCAAATCCAAATCTTTCAATAAAGCCTATCTGAAATATTCTGAAATAACTAGTTTCTATTTTACCGTCGCAATTCTAACTTAATAAAGCCACTAATAGAAAATCAATTCACCCAATCTCTACCTCTCCAACCTTTCGAAAAATCTTATCCTCTCTTCACATCGGCACTTCAGCAAGGTACTCCGCTCTACTATATCTCACCAGCATCTGTGAAGCGCTCTCGGAAGCATCTCTCCAGAACTTTTCAATACGCGTCGGTCGGTCAGGTAGACCGCGAAAGCTCTTATCGCGCAAGCTTCCCTAACGCAAGCTCTACCCACTCAGTAGTAACCTTCTGTACCGACAAAGCTGTCGTGGAAAAGCTACGGGGTTTTCCAGCCTGGAGGAGACTCTTGGATGTTCCAAGGATGCTCGTAGGGTAACAGGAGTTGGTGTAATTAACGAGGTGTTTTTTATCGGGGGTTGATTGCAGAAGGGAATCGCTCTAAAGCGCGCGGACGCGTGAAAGATGGGCGTTGCGAATGTGATTGATGATTACTGTACGCTGTTTACTTTGGAGGAAGTAAAAAGAGAGAGAGAGACGTGGATGGAAGAATTCGTCCGCTGTTTTTAATTCTGAGTGCTTTTGGGCTAATGAATTTGTCTTTTCTCGGAATGGAAGATATTCTGTAATGAATGATTTTCACTTGGCGTGTATATGACATTGATTTTTCAAAGAGATAAAAAGAGCTCTTTTAGCAACAGCAATACAACAAATAATAATTGTTGTTTGTGTTTACTTTAACATATAGTAATAATAGGTTAGTTAATTTAAGCAAATATTTAATATTACATTCAATCGATTTTCCACTTTTAAACACTGCTTTGTAAATTTCCTTATACTTTATTTTATCCGATCAAGTATTTTTAACCGCTGTTTATCTAAGTACAAAGAATTTTTATCATAATGCAGAGGCTTATATTTTTAAAGTTTTTTTTTTCATTATTATTACCATGAATAATATGGATTATAAAAAACTTAATTTAGAAAAATATGCTTCTTTTGTAAGATTATAAAAAATATTTAATTTACTTCAATATCTTATTCAACGTGTTCACTACATTTCAAAAGGATTTATTTTATACTTTTGACGACAGATTTGAATAAAAAATGTAATAATACGTTAATAAAACTTTGAGACAGACAATTTATTCTTCATTCATCATTACGAAATGTTTTTTGTAACAAAATAACCAAATTCAAAACCAACGCGTGTCTATTGTATATACAATGATTAATTCACCAGACTTTGGTAAAAACAAAACCATATACCTAAAACTTCTTTCATCAAGAAGTAACGGAACTTCTGCCGAACACCATCAAGCAACATTCCCAATTAACTCTAGCATACTGTCTCTTCCCTCATTCGTGAAAAATATCCTCATCACGTGTCCCTCAGCTGAAAAACTCCGCGTCCGCACACCCATGCACGCTCGAGCGCTAATAACCCGCGTGTACCCATTACCAACGCAGTCGGAGAAAGCATCGTTAATTACTCCGACGCGTCGTCGGATAGGTACAAGACACACACACACAGCACTACTAGAGAATTGTCCCCAACGGACGCTCGGCGAGTTTATTGACCAAAGCAGCGCACGCGCTAATTGAGGAGACTCTCTCTCTCTTTCTTTCCTACTGTCCTAGCGCGCTACACCTTCCGCTCCAGAACTTCCGCGCCGTAATTAGCCCTGCTTTATTTTTTTCTCATAATAATAATAATAAAAAAAAAGTCGATATAGCGCGCAGAACACCAGCGCGTGGGTTTAAATATACATGTATACGTACCGTAAGGATCTCCTTGTTCAGGATACTCCGAAGGATTTTTCGTAGATGTGTTTTGTAAGAGCAGTGCGGATTTAATGGGCAATGCCCGCGAGGTATTCGTAATTGTTGCAGACGACTGTGTATGTATATAGATATGTATATATACGGGTATCTTGAGAATAGCATTTGGCAGAAGCGACCGTCGTGGATTAGCATTGAGTCGTTAATTCGTGAGAGCAAAGTTGGCTTTTTTGTATTTTGCGCAGTCGATTAAAAGATAATTGCTTAGAGTAATTATTTCGAATTTTTGAGCTTAAGAGCCGAAGCACGCATAATATAGAATTATTGCTATCAAAACGTCATTTGCCCTTTAAATTTTAGTTTAAAATTCTGTATGAGGTTAAAGGATGCTTCACGAAGTATTGAGAGGCTATGCATATTCAAAATCATCGGAATGAAAAATGAGACTATGAATTGTGAGGGTTTTAATATTTAAATGGACGCGTTCCTATCAAAAGAGAAATGCGTGGTCATTCTTTTTGAATTTCTATATTTAAAATATGTAGAATATTTCATAAATTCACAGTATCCATTAGATGAAATGAGCATTCAAATAGCTAAGTGCCTCTATATGTCCGAACATATATGAGTATTTATGAATACCCGAATAAAATAGCTAAAATTCTTTAAACATCAGAAATACAATTATTTAATGATTATTATAGAACAATTTATTGTTGAAACAGTAATTTATGTTATTACTTTATGTCTGTTTATTACAGTCAAGGACATAAATTGCAATATTTCATATGCGGGTATTAGAGCTTAACAGAAATGTTTTCCTTATCATGTATTACTTTGAGAAACATCTAATAGGGGTACCATTGGATAATATAAAAGTATAATACAAACTTTATGCATGGAAAACAATTTATAAATAAAATTTTATTTAAAAAATGTCAACTGTCATAATAACATTATTAATAGCTCTACTAAACAAGACTTACTTTAAAGTCAGTTGCGTAATATTTAAAAAATTAACATCTTTCCTTCAGTTCGAGAAATATGCCACGTCTTTGAGCTGTTTAATAAAAGAACTACCTTCACCTTACTTAGAAGTTCACGCAGGTAGTTTTACGTAAAATTCAATATTCTTTACAAAGAATGCAACACAGTTTAAGAATAAATTCCTCTCAAAGGATCATAAAATTCATCCAATAACAATTTCGGAATGTGAAACTTTTTAATTTTATATTTATACCTAGAATTTCTCAGAAATAAAATATTTCTATCTGAAAGGTATAGTACCATAAAGTTTTCTCAAAATACTTTCACTTTCTAGAATAAACGTATATTTCAACTATCGTTCTTAGTATATCCTCAATACATACTATATATAAAACGCCCCGACTATTTTCATTCAACATTCGCAAAATATTACAAAACGCTCTTAACCCCTTTCTACTCAAACTGAAAACTTTCGGATTCCAATAACATTACGGTTCCGATATCGGTGTCACGTAAGCGCCTGACCGTACCGTTTACTTGCACCACTTGTTTACTACATCCGTTCTAATTGAACCGGATCGAAAGTACGCGCGCGCGCGAGACAGAACGAGCTCGAAACAATGTTCATTAGCATAAATAGCGCACTCGAGGGCACATCCGCAATCTTCTCTACCCCATCTCTCTCTCTCTCTTTCTCACTTTTCCCATCTACCAACAACCTCCACTCGTCAATTGAAAACCTTATCTTCCTCGGTTCCAATTTTAATCTACCCCCAAGGTAAGAATTCGATTCCGCCCACGTTCCCGCGCATACACCGCTAGGCGAGCAAACAACTCGAGCGTGTATTCGTCGTATGTACCTACACGAAAGCACGTTCACTCTCTTTCTCTCTCTGCGGCAACTAATTCACAACGGAAAAAATAAATGAGTATCAAGAGGACGCGATGGTGTACATTTCACCCTATAGGTCAAAAATCGATAATTCAATCGTATACTTCTTCTTCTTCTTGTCTGCGAGCCTCATCTGTATACATGGTTTCGGCCCTCTCTTCTTCCATCGCGCAATTTCCGCGCGAGCTTCCGCCGTTGCGGCAAATGTGGGTCGCGACTCGCGAAAAAGAAATGAAAAACGAGCCGACGTGCGGAAACTCGCTGCCCTTTGTATGATGACTATAATACATATACATACGAGTATAATGGTTGATGTGGTTTTTTTTTACGTCCACGCGATGTCTTTTTTCGCATTTCGAAGCTTATTACTTTTTCGGGCTACAGTAGCCACTGCTGCCAAGTTTCCGAGTCTTTTTTTACGTCCCTCAGACGTAATGGGGATAAACGTCGCTTAGAGGAGTAGCGAGGCTTGATACAATGAATAATGGCGGCAAGAGAGAGAAAGCGAAGGGAAGCTTTCGTTTCTCTTTTTATATACGTGTCCCGCTGCATGTCGCTCTACTATACTGCGGTTGCTGGATGTGTTTCTCTTTTTGTGGTTTTCGTGAAAATGGAACGCCACGCGTGGCGATGCCGAGAGCATTTGATTTATTCGTCAGGAGAATAATGTTTTGACGAGTGGAGAGTAAGTGTGTTATTTCGCTGGGTGTATATGGAATTGAATGTTTTATATAGAGACGCGAGTGGAAGCGGTATTGCAGTGCGGAAATTCCGCCGCTTGATGAAGATTCATTCGGTGCTCGTTGGCGGGTTTGTTTTCATAACTTTTGAATTGGGCGGTTGTTTGCGCGAAATTTGAATTAAATATGGAGAAAAGGAGAGAAATAAGTAATTGTTTCGTTATGCTTACGAATTACAAACCATGGTGTAAAATAATAAATGGATGTTAACCAACGCAGTATGAAATACGCGATTGGTAATGGGATCTAGAGCAAATTTTTTTGTAATTAAAGTTTTTGTTTGGGATTTACAGTATTGTAAGCTTAAAATAATATTGCACAACGTCAAATATGGATAAATATATAAGGGATACGATGCGCTCTTATTTCTTTCCGAGTAAAACACTAATAACGGACAATTTTATATAAGCGGCTTACATTATAAGAATATTAAGTCGCTTAAATCTTTTTAGGTACTCTTTTACTATACTTTGCTGTTCTTTGTGCAGCAACGTCAGAAAAGCCGCTCACAGTGAGTAATATAACGTAATACATGTAGACGATCATATACAACATATATTACTTATTAATAATTAAAATGAACTATCCATTATAAAAACTGTCAATAGATTACACTTTATTAATTAAAAGAAAAAAATTAAAAATATCATGCATAAATCAAACCTACGCCTGCATACATAAACAAAAAAAATACTCAATCAGCACGTTTCCTCCTCTCGCTTTACCGTGAACAGCGTACATTTTTGGATTTTTAAAAAATACTTACTCCACGCGCATGATTCATCATCATTTCTCTTAGCCTGCCGTAATTCTTCGCGACATTAACGCGTAATTACCCTACTTGGGCAGATTCCCCTGTAGAAATCGCGAGAGCTCCTCAGCATAGCTCTCTCTCTCTCTCTTTCTCTCTCTCACGCCCGCGCGCGCACGCGATAAGGACACTACTAAAGCCATTAAACGCTTCCGGCACTACACCAGTAGTACCATTTCGTTAGCGAGCGAGCGCGCGCGCGCGCGCACGCCTCAATTCTCACCCCCGCGCGCGCGTACATCTTCGGCCTGACCCATTTAAAAGCGGATTAATCGATCCCTCGTGTTCTCTCTCTCTCTCTCGCTCTCTTACTCTCACTCTATGCTTTTACGGGCTGCCGTATCAACGCACGTCGGGCTGATTATCGTCGTCGAAACATTCGAGCGTATACCTACACAACATCGTGTGTGTATTATATGTATACGTACTTAACATATATATATACGCACATACACACTTTACGCGATATATAGCGTATATACGTACATCTGGGTCACGTCGCTTCGCCGAGCGCGACAATAAACATTCTCTCTCTCTCTTCCTCTCTCGCCTTATATAGGTAGATATATATACTTACGCATTCGTGGGGAAGGAAGATAGTAGCGCATGTGTGTCGGGGACTTACCTGAAACAGAAAAAGAAGAGTGTACGGTTAGTCGGGGTCGAGTCAGCTATCAATTTTCATACGGCTGTGCACTCGAGAGGCTGTAGCTCTCTCTCTCTTACTCGCGGAATTCGAGAAAACAAATCTCCGGGATTCCACCACCACCGGCGACGGGGCGGTACATATCGGCCCGTACCAGCTGAGGCAATCCGATTTCCGCGGCTCTCTCTCTCTCTCTCCCTGAGTGCATGCCGCTGTTTTTCCCCCCAGTATGTTCTCTTTTCTTTTTTTTTTTTTAAAGGAGGTGAGTGCTACTTGCAAGCGGGACTCGAGTGGATCGTGAATTCGCAATGCGCGTGTCTTAGGGCTCGACGTACATATATGTGAGGGAGGACGCGACTTTTGGTCGGGAAAATTCTCTCTACAGCAGTCGTTCGCAGAGAATTATACGAGTTGCTTTGGGTTATTTCTATAAATAAACTATCAAGCTGAGAGAACCACGTGAAAAATGTAAGGGTCGTAAATTTTTTTTTTTATCTTTTTTTTCTTTTTTTGCTCGCTGAGTTGGCAAGCCGGGAGCACTGCTCGTGTCTTGAAGAATTAAGGAAAGAAACAAAGAGGGATAGGCGAGCCGACAAGGAGAATTAATTTGAGCGAACGTTGAATTTAAATAGGTTTCATTTGAATAAACGCCGGTTTTATTTAAATTAAATGACGCGGGAAATTTGGAAAGGGCCCAACATCAATTGTGTGCTGCTGTATACGGGCATGCAAATTTTTAAAATGGTTGCCCCGACCCACGGTTTTGGCATGTATTTTTAATTTTTCATGTAACCGAAGGAGTAGGTTTCGAATGGTATCGTAAATCTGGCGAAGGTTCTACGGTATACTGAAAGTCTTTTGGATTTTATTGTTATGTGCGATCGTTACAAAATATATATAAAAAGAAGGTATTTCTGTAAATCTTTTGAAAAATTCTATATGTGGACTATAAAAATAAAACAATAAAATACTTTATTTTTTTGCTCCCATCATACAATATTTGCAGTGAATGTTTCATAAGTCTGCAAAAGAACAGCAACATAATTTCTTTCTTACCGGAAAAGATGAATCGTCCTATAGAGGAAATCGATTAAATGCTTCCTTATTGAATTCGGTCTCTCCAATAACGGCATTTATGTTGCTGTAAAATATTGTGTTATAAAAATATCCCAATACATTAGCAATAAATCGTGATCCCCGTGAGAAAAAAATATAAAATATTTCACGTACGTAAATATATAACGTCGACTAAACACGCATGTGTTATTGACAGCATTATTTTATATCCATATTATAATAGCTAATGAAACTCTATATCGATTTTTCGACCATACGCAGAACTTTAATGGAGCGTAAAATCGAAATTTTACGCGCTCACTCGTATCTGTATACTCGTTGAAACACCTGCGTCATTCATAATCAAAAAGAGCAAACCCATCTGGATAAAATCTGTATATATTTACGACGATGATAAAAGAAGTCATCAATTGTCGCATAAATCTGATAAGTATATTCGCAATATACAAACAACTCGGCGAAATTCAATTATTGAAAATTTATATCATCCAGTGACGTGAAAATGACAATGAAAACCCAGCGATGCCTGTATACCACCAGTAGTAGTATTCGCGCTATCTTTACGTTTCAATCAAGCGAACCAAGCTCACTAGAGAACTACAAACCCCGGCACAATCCTTTCTTCGATTCACTACCGGTATATAGGCTCGGTAGAAAAGTTTTTCGACCTCCGAACTCGAGCAACGACAATGGGTAAATAAAACTGGAGCATCGGTGCTTACGTCCTCAATGTATATATATATACCTACATACATATACCATACTCGCTTGCCCGGCACGTTCCTTAGATAATCCCAGCTCTTTATTGACTCGACTGTCCTTTGTCATCCTATCGGGCCACCCCCGTCGTTCACCTCAACCTACCCTCTTTTGAAATCGTCGTCCGCGTGTCTCTGATTTACGTAAGCCGTGACGCGTGTCTCCACCGATATTGTACGAAGTCCAGAGAGGAAACGAGAAGGAGGGAGATTCACGTTTAATACGGCCAACCCCCTTAGCCCACATCTCGCGAACGTTCCTGAAAGTTTCGTATATATAGCATCGAGGAGGAATGCAGTAGCGTGGTTGTTTCTGAAGTTTTTGGACCTTTGTGCAAGCGCTGAAGCGGTTGGGTATATACGTGCGGTGATAAACAAAGCTTAACGGCGATGCGGTGAGCGAAATATGGGATTTTATGGAGCGCGAGGTGGTGCAGCTTTTAATCTTAATACTTTGAAACGCAGGCTTGCGTGTGACTTTTATTTGTACTTGGTGGCAAGTGTGGTGGAAAAATTATTATTGGGTTAAGAATGATAGATGGAGCGAACTGCGAGGGTACGAGAATAATGCGGATAAAGAGTTTCATATAGTCTTTCAATTATTTTATAATCGCTACGGATAAATTTAAGAGATTTAAGAGAGATTATAATATCAGGAGGTAAGGTATTTTAACTGTATTATTTGGTAAATAATTTTTTCATTTTATTTTGACTCTGTAACGAGTTCTATCCAATTAGATAATCTTTAAATCGTTGGAACTCAACCTTTAAGTGGTTTGAAAAAATTTCAATTAAGAAAATGAAAATGTTACATAGCCCGAGTTTCCGATAGCCTTAACCTACATATCCACCATTCGCCATACCCCAATAATGTATTGACTGTTATAAAATACTTGATAACCAATATTTATTAGAAAGTTCAGAAATAAATGTAATAAATGAACAATTTAAAAATGAATAACATTCTATTTTTCCATTAATAGCGTACAGTAAAAATAGCAGTAATTACCGTCAAATGAAAGTACAACGAACGTCTATAATTCTCGACTCCTCGTTTGATTAATTCCAGCGTATTATTACAGGGCTAACGAACAAAGTTACATGAGCGCGACCAACGGTGGCCAATCGTTATCGACGTCAGCCGCGTGCTCTTTCCCACTACCCCGGATTAACTGGCATGAAATTGATAAACCGCAAAATCGCGGATAATACCGCCGTCATGACCGCGCACACAGAGGGACGAATAACTCCTAGCCGTGCCTTATACATATACGCATACACACGCAAATATCCATACATACATATATGTGTGTGTATCTCCCACGTATATACGCCGGAAAATAGCCTGATGTCACGAACGTGTGACGCGGTTCTGTGTCTCGTTAACTTTACGAATTTCGAATGGCTGAAAACACGCGTCGCGCAATTAAGCGAACTCGTCCAAGTTCGACGACATACCGCTCTGCGCTTGCTGAGTAAACATCGCGGCGAAGTGTACGTGTGTATGTATATATGTATAGGAGGTAATGTTAGAGAGTGAGCATAAACTCTACGAGGGAGGGAAAACGACGAGAGCAGCTTCAATCAACAGCATAGTTACGTTTATAGTTTCGCGCGTGGCTCTCTGTGTATATGAAATCAGTCGAGCGGCGAATTTTCACGTGTTTGGGGAAATCGCCAGGAATGTTATGTGTTTGTGTGTGTGTGGTGTGTGAAGCTACGAGCTGTGAATTCAATAAAGATAAGCTTCTGGCTGGGGTTTAAGTTTTAACGCTGTTTTGACGTGAACGGATAAAGTACGAAATTAATTGATGTTGGAAGTGCATCGAGGTGAATTGGTGGAAGTTTGTTGTATTGAATTTCGCATGTGGCGAGCAAATATTTGCGATGCTAAAAATTGGAATCAAACAGGTGGCTTTTGGAAAAATATAATAAACGTAGAATGAAAAAGTTTATTGAGTAAAGCTGTGCTTTTTAGGAAATATTGAGAAATATTGTATCTGCATTCTGTGGTAGTATAATATTTGCGATTATTCTTTAAATAAAAGTTTATTAAAAAGCTTTATTGAATTTCTGGAATTAATTCAATTTTTTTTACGAATGATATTAAACGTTATTTAAATAATACATTAGGTTTCTTTCTATAAATTATAATATATATATATATGTAAATTTTTTTCCGCAGCCTAATGAGAACTCAAATATTTGAAATATGGGAACATGAAAAGAATCACGAAATATTCACATCAGTATAATAACGCTCGCCAGTAACCTTAATAAATAACCCAAAAAAAACCTTCACATCACCAATAAATTCTCCTTCATTTTTCCCATCCCAGGAATTTCCCTCCATCAACGATCCCAAATCAGTATATAGCAAGCATAGCAATTTGTAGGAAGACCTTTTCCTCTCCCCGACAACAACACGCGAGACCTTTTTCCCTACTGGGGCGAAAAAGAACATGTGAGGGGCTACCTACGACTGCGACTTTCCATTCGAATCCTTAACTTTGAGTCTTCAATTCATATTTCGTCGCGAGGGAAATCAGCAGTCACGATGCATCGCGATGACGGTGGTCATTTACATAGAGCCGTTAAGATTTATGTAGTCGCACTATCCTCTACACTTGGCGGCCTCTCCTGACATCCTCATTTCTCTGTGAGGCAGCCATTGTAGCGCGATATGGAGGTAGAAGGCGAAAATGGATTTGCGTGCGCGTCGTAATATCTCAAGACGTTGCATGGGTCATAGAAGTTTCATGAGGTTGATTGTCCGATGTGGACATTTATTTGGGGGTATAATTAGTAGGTGCTGAGAACCATTAAACAAAATAATGTCTCAAGAATATATTTACACGACATCAATAGATATTTTAAGTTTTCTTTTGGAATAATTTTCTGGTATGAATGAAATTTCGGAAAAAAGCTTAATGTTTATATACGAAACGCGGATAAGTCATAAAATTAGAGACATTATTTTTTTTCTCATACTACTCATCCAGAATTTTTATAAGTTTCATCTCTGATTAATTTATTAAGTTAACATTTTCAATAATATTTAATTAAGTATAATTAACATATAAAAAAGTTGATAATAGAAACAGTACCACACTCTTTTTAAAATAGATTAACTTTTTCTTTAAAGAAAAAAACTAATGCATATTATATTATTTAACGATTTTATATTTTGTATGCACATTCTAAAAAGTTCATAAGAATCGTATAATAAATGCATTAAATTCTATCTCACTAGTATACCTATCTCTCTATCTCTTTATCTCAAGTTCATCGTTCTAGATTCCGATCCCATAAACGGGATAAGCTGGGATATAGCCATCAGCAGTAGACGGTATTTGCTAAGTCCAAGTTCTACGAACATTGGCCGTGATCCTGCCTTAGATGCCGCCACTGCCTGTTTATCAGCTATTCCCTTTATTTGCTTGTATTAGTTCAACTTTATAACGAATATCATCAGGCCTGTCATATAAAAGTTATTTGATAGTTAAAATTTATTCATGTACAGAGGTTGACGTTTAAACTTCTTATCTGATCTACGGTGAAAGTAACGGCTTTATGTGCACTATGATACTGTAAACAAGGGAGGCAATTTCGGAATACTGTTTTGTTTGATCAATATCATTTCTTCCTAAGTCTCCATAAAATAAACTGGTGCTTACTGTAAGTAATCCACAAACACCGTTAAATATAACATACTTTTTTTCTTATTTTATTATGATAAATTATTTTTATTTGACTCTAATACCTTACAGTGCATGTACTACACTCTTAAATGCTATAATATCTTACACAGGCGAGTTTTATGTTTTGTTATAAGCTAAGAATTATACTGGCAGGGTGACACCTATATTCAAATTACAGTACCAATAAGTCTTTTACTGTGTTTCGCTCCAAGCTAACTCATATGGGTGTATAACTATCTCTTCCTCAAGTAAGAAATTATTATTTTATTATATATTATTTATTACGTTTGGAATCATGTTATATTTGACCTTGTATAAATTTCCCTACACAATAAACCATGATGAAACATAAAACCCCTGTAGTTCCAAGGACCAAAAACTCCACATATAATGCAGCTGATTTACGAAGACATTATGACGATTCATCTAATAAAAAAAAAGTGTCATGGTGAAAGTCAAACATGAAATAATCATTTTATCATTTTTATCGCATATACAGGTCATGCAATACCCCATGTAATAATTCATCCAAATTGCTCTATAGACAAATTCTTTAAAACAATTCTGCTTAATCATTTCATCAATTGATATGTTTGTTTTGAAAACTTTGGGGGATATACGTATTCGGATGAATTTACTTGAATAAATCGAATTTTGTGTGGATAATTAATTTTAACATGCCTATTATTCATTCTACAAGCACTTTATTCTCAAGAAACTAACCCAGTGCACATCACTGGCTAGAAGTTTTTCCATTTTTATTGAAGAGCTGACACAGCCCGACCTTATATTTCCACACATGTCAGATCTTCTATAAAAATGGAAAATTTTAAAATATCAATTTTAGTTGCTAAGATTTTCAATTCCCTATGGAAGTTTTCTCATTTCACGTGAATGTGCTAGATTCGTACTTCGACTATCTATTAGTTTTTCAATTTAAAAATGTACAAGAATGTGTTTATTGCTTTCGTGACAATAAAGCTTTACGACAAAGAAAATTTTATAGAATTTAGTGTTTCTGAATTCTCTAGTTAAAAAATAATTCAAAATATTTAATCCCAATGCTAGAAAAAAAATGTTATATTTGCACAGAATGTATAAAGCAATCATTTGCTATTTATATTGGGAATGCATTTAACCGTGTTAGTATATAAATATCAGATAATAAATCATAAATCAAATAAACTGATGTAAACGCTAACAATCAGATTAGTTATAAATTATAAATAGTTCATATAGCAAGTCTTTTTAGACGCCTTTTCCTATAAATCATTAAAATTCATTATTTGTATAGTTGTTGAATTATTTGTAAATCCTAATTGTCGTTACTTACATCTATTTATAACACTAATTAATTCAGCGGTTCGTAGGTTGAATATCTTACATTTCGGTATCTTAAAAAACAGAATTTTAATAACTTAATTATAGATCGCGGATGTAACCATAAAAAGTTGACGACAATTCCTATAATAAAAATGCAAATGTATTTTATCAAGACTGTGAAAAAACACAAAGTCTATATATATTCTTGCTTTTATCCCACGCAACTGGTATATAATTTCGCCTTATTTGCGCTACATCGTAAAATATTGTCGTTTCATTCTAAATAAAAACTTCGACCATTAACTGCACTTTAGCCACAGATTACGGTAGATAAGTAATGAAATTTATTGCTAAACTAACTCAAAACAAACCATTTATTACAATCCACAAATTGAACGCAGCCGACTCGGTAAATAATTCAAACCCCCATTTATTAAAAAATCTATATAGCGAAAGCCCACGGAACGTAAAAAAAAGGAAAATAAATTTCAAGGGTGTCGCTTTTTCGAATCAATAATACAAAACAAAAGCACCACGTGGCTACCTACACCGTCCTCTGCATGCGCTTACGGAAACATCGTAAATGCTCGGTTGCGTAGGTGGATGAAGGGGGGGGAAGTGGGATGTTCGCCCCAATGGCGTTTAATATTTACCCTAACCGCGGCGAAGGTCGCGCCTCGTAAATTCCACCGCCTTATCGCGCTGCTATCGGACCGCATCTGCATTATGAAACAACTCACATATACCCACACGTTTGTGCAACAAGAATAGGAGAGAAAAAAAGAAGAAGTTGCGACCACGGTGATGATATCTAGTTTGCGGTTCACGTTGGTTCATCTTGAAATGCGATCGAGCGCGCGAGTGCAATTAGAACGCGCGGGCAAGCATTAAGCTGTCTTACAAGTGCGATATACGAGCAAGAGTCTTTTTCTAGGTCATTAAAGGGGCGGAGGCGGAAGGAGCGGTTTCATTCTTCATTTGTGGTTCTTTAGTTGTGTTTTGCGCGCCCGATAAAGAGACTGACGTCTCTGTTTGCTGGTCTCCTCTCTTTTTTTTCTTCTCTTCCGCCCCTTTTGTAAAAGTCGTATCGATCCTAGCCAGAGTAAAAGTGAGCACAGTTTTAAAGTACCAGCTGCGCGTATTCCAAGAGAGAGAGAGAGAGTGGATATGTTTTTGACGGAAAAGAAGAGAGGAAAGAGCGGCTGAATTACGACTTACTTGGAGCTTTAATAATGGCATAAATATTTGAAAGGGATTCTACCTGGGGTTGGTTGCAGTCTTTTCGCGTGCATTATGAAACGCGAATGAAGAATGGCGTGGCGTTGAAAGTAATATTTAAATGGTATAAATAGGGTGAACTTCGGCATTTCTTCGCTATTTATGGCTCCGATCCTGTTCATATATTTAATCAATTTCAGCCTCATTTTTCTCAATTACTTTCATGAATAAGGCGCTCAAATAGCTGTATAATTCATGTCACATTAATCTTTCAATCTTTCAATCTCTAAGCCTTCCCCACTCCTCAGCTCGCCATATACTCTATTTTCTTGAGAAAATTCTGAAGTTTGAGAGAATGAATAATGTGCGTCAAGTGTAAAAATATTGTAATATGGCTAGGTATACTCTTACGAATAAAATGTGGCTTGGCTGGCAGTAATTGCTAGTAATTATTTATGCAAAAAATATATTGAGTTAATTTCTAAACGAAAATGAGAAGAAAAGCAAAATGATTTGAGTTATCAACAATATTTGTGTAAATTTATAGCATTTACAACCAAACGCATTATGATTTAAATACACATAAAAAAAATTCGCATATGTATGATATTATCTTTGTAAACGTCTGACCAATTATTATTGTTTCACTGAGTCAGTAGTATGTCTACGTATATAAGTTATATATAGCTGTGTAAGGTACGCACTCGTAACTTATGTAATGTAATATTGCAGTTTTTCTAACATTCTAGTATCAAAATATTATTCTCCGAAGCAGAATAATAAATTAAATATAAATATATACTTTACATGAACTAATTTAACTCGGAAACTGTTGCTGTTCGATGAAGTAAAGCGATAAAAGTCTGTGTCGCGAAATTTCATTGCGCTTGAAAATACACATGAGCTATTCAGTTCTATTTACGAAAATGTCTCCATAATTTACGTAATATTGAATAGAGAAAGTTTGTTTTAACGAAGAAAAATACACAGTTATTTTAACTTCCGTATACCTATAACGATAAATTATTGTCTGTAGTTTCTGCAAACTTTTATGAAAATTTCCTTGATTACAGTAAATATTTATAAACACAATATATCCAAGTGAATAATTTTTAGGCTACACAAGCAACTATAAAAAAATGATTTTATTAGGACGAGAAAGGTATGTATAAGTAGTCAAATATTGTTAGTAAGATTCTGGTCGTCATACAAATTTTTCCAACGAGTGCCGAAATGCGGTCAACTAGTTTATTTCTCTGTACTCCAGAAAATGCTTAACGAAGTCCAATCAAAGCAAAAGCATTATTGGATAAAATACATGATCAGTTGCCTATATACCAATTATTAGTACTTCGAAAATCCAATTGGTTATTAGTAGTAAGCAATGTCATAAGTTATACATGTATTGTCATTCGATGGTTCCAATATATTGAACAATATTATTCAATCTCTATAGCCACTTTCTATAATTATCAATACTCAACCAAACTTCTGAATTATTTAACACTGCTAAATTGAACACGATAAAACTCTCGATCCACTTCGAAAAGCCAAAACCACAACACACGTCGTACATTTTAAATCATAGATCCGTAATCCAGCCATTTCATTACCTCGCTTAATCATTCCGTGCGCGCGCGCGCTCGCATCGCCCAGCCACTAAAGCACAGCGCAAATCCGACGTCTACCCGACCGAGAATAAATTGAAACCAAACAATCCAGGACTCCGTATCCCCGCAATTCCAGAACTGACAGTAATTGGGCCATCTAACGTGAAAAACCACGAGCGACCACCAGCAGCACCACTGCCGCAGGGAACACAGCAAAGAATCCAATGGCAGCGTCCAGGGTCGCGTATATACGAAAATATTTCACATTCCCCGCGACATTCATACAAGCATCAACGCTTTTCACTCGCTTTTCAACTGCTGCTACTACTACCACTACTGCGAACGGCGATTCTTTCGCTCTCTGTTTTGGCACAATGCCTCGACGCCGATGAAAAGAGACGCGAGAGCGGAAAAAAACCTACGCTCGAGTGACTTGACGTCTCTTGCGTTTCCTCTCTCTCTCTCTCTCTTTCCCCGCGCGCTCGTAATCGTTACGACGCGCGAGATTATCGCCAGGGTGGGTATAAGAAGAAGCACGAAGAAAGGAAAGGAAGAAAACGAGAAGAAGATACGCGCGTAGAAGGAAAAGAGCACGACGGGTGTATATATATAAGGTCACTGGGTCGTCTCGCTCAATGGCACCTCTTCCTTTTATACGAGAGGACTCAGCTCTCGATGGATAGAAAAGCGCGACCCGGATGTGTGTGACACCTTGAATTTTAGATGCTGTGTACGCGTAGTTGCAGCTACACGCGCTCGGTATTATGCTTCCACGCGTTATGCATTCGTGTATAGGTCTGTAAGAGGAGGGAAAAAGAGAGGTTCTTTTTTTTTGGTTTGCACACATGCGCTGCGTAAATTTTAACGCCGCGTGTGGCGCAGTAGTGGCGGCTCTTTAAACATTCAACGTAATTGCCGAGTTGAGCGCGGGTCGTTCTTTATGCGAAACATCAGCGACATGAGGGATATACACTAGTGATGTTTTTGTTGTGTCCTGATACGTATATATATATATACTTTTGTCGCGCGACGAGTCCACGTGATAACGCTGGAATAATGGGATTTTTAATTGCGCAGTTGCTCGTGAATCGAGGGGCTCTGATATTCTCTCTGTCTCTTTTCCGCGCGCGCGCTTTTTCGAGAGAGAAAGAGATGAGAGGAGGTATTGTCCTACAGAATAAAGTGTTTATTGTGCTGAAAAACGCTCGACAACAATTGAGTTATATTTTTTACTGCTCTGTTTATGATAATTGTTAGTTATCACATAATGAAGAAACATTTACGAAAATCGCATAACTTAACTTAAAAATCACATTTCTTAAAAGTACAATATTTCGATGAAACGTGTGATGTTAAAGTTATGTTATATTACTCTATTTATTTTTCTAACAGGATTTTATTTCGTTTCGTTAACGAGAAATTCCTTACTTTGAAAATATTTTTAATTTATTTTAAATAACGGTTTTTGATTGGCATATCTCGTCTGAGCCGTTTCATATTACATGTTTTCTCCTTTAGTACATTTTTTAATCATTTAAGCTACATATATATATATATATATGTATATATATATATATTTCAGCTGCAGATCAAAGAACTTGCTTCGTGAAAAATTTGAATTAATATGATTGAATATTATAATAGTTGGGTACATTATATTAGCCAATATCAAATAAATGATATTAATTCAATAATTATACGCAAATACCATTAGCATGACTATCAATAGTATCGAACCACTATTTTCCAACCACAAAGCGAATTTGTAATGCGCAGATTAAGAGATATTTTTAAATATTAAAAATAAACCCTTTTTAAAGTTCTGTAGGTTTCTAAATTGCTGACAGTCGTGCAAAATTAAACGCGGACTTTGTACTTTTCCAATACCGTTTATTTTATTCTCGCGTATGTGTATGAATAATCGATACATAGTATGCGACTACAAATTAAATAAAAAGGTAATGTAAGTCTGCGGGTAAATGAGTATATACGGACAAAGACTTTTACGAATATAAGGGTCAAGAGTATAAAAGTTTCGTTTCTTTTTAGTTTGAAATAAAAGCTGGTTTCCGAATTCATAAAAATGTGTTAGTAGAGCATCGACGTTTTCGCACTTAGATTTTACGTTCTTTGTCAAAAAAAAAAGATTCAAAAGAAAAAAATCCCTTTGCTATAAACATTATTGCACAGATTTATTTGCTTTGTTCTGTAGAAATTGATGACATTTTTCCAAAGGTAAATATTGAAAAAGAACTCATACACTATATCTGTTTAATCAGAAAATATTGTAAAACCTTTGCACTTTAATATATTTTAGGAAAGAAAATACGGTCACATGCATTTTCCAATACAAACATGAAAAAATTCCTCTTCAAACTGATGCTCACGAAGAAATTCTTTTCCAAACAAACTTTTATCATTTCGCTAGATCAATTCCGTTTAATAATGCATTTACTTTTTGTGCTTTTCTTTCCTCCAACGCATTGTGATTCGAAAAGCCACCGTAGTAAATCTTCCCAAAGAATACGATTGAGAACGAGTGTGAAAATCGAAGAGGCGGAGAAAGAGAAAAATGACTTAAATCGTATTATCCACAAGTGCCGGAGAATTTTTGCACCTCGTTATGGAGGCTCTTTAAAAATTCAGGGTAATCGCAACTCGAGCAATCGCTTTACATGCACTTCTTCAGCATCTGAGCTTTTATCACTCGTGAGCATCCTTGGTGCAATAAAGTAATAGCATTCTAGCATATTCTTGCTTCGCATAAAAAATAATGAAGGATAGTTAAACTTGATAAGGATTCTGTGTAAATATAGGGCGTTTCATAATGCTCTGTATAAAGTTGAACATTTTCGAATAAAGGAAAGATTGGCTGTAAAAATGAGAAAAAAATATATTAAAATAACTTTTCTTAAATTATGCAAACCTTATTGTACATTCATTTGATTATACAAAAAACTAGTTATTCTTCTTGTCAGCTGCATTATTAACACAAAACTCATCTAGCCGTCATCGTATTGATTTAAATATTCTTTGTAAAATATTTATAATAATTATATTTCAAATTAATTTTAAAAACCTAATTAAAATGCTAATTAGCAGTGAACTTTTTCTTTTATTCGGTTATTCATTGTTCGAAAATGCACTTTACGTAGAAAATAAACCTATATTGTTTTTAACCTTCCCAACGAAGCAATTATCATACCGATAAATTATAAAAAGCGTCAATGCAGGATTCAGCAAATTAAGAGTAGCGTTAATGAAAACAAATGGCAACAAACATAAAGCTTCAACGCACTTTTTACGTTTTATCACGTCCAGATTAGTATTTTATTACGTACAACGCGCGTACAGCAGCTGCGAGAAAACCTGTAAAACGCTTATAAATACGACGGCAGTTTACGCTTTCACTTTATGATTTTCAAACAGAATTTTCCTCCCATTACATCGGTAAATGTACTTTCACAGTTTAAAGTACAAACAGAGCGACGAAGTTTCGTAAAATAAGTAATTCGTGCCTCTGACAAGTTAAGGGTTAATAACCGAGTTAAGAATTTAAACTATAATATCAGCGTTATATTTCCCCCCATAATTATTCATCATAGTATAGAACTGCATCGAGAAGACGAAGAGCACCGGGTTCTCCTTTGCGAAACTCACAGCTGTTACGGTTGGGCGTGGGAGCGAGCTGGCGACGCTTGATTACGCTCAATATTATGCATGAATCGTGAGTGAATTCTGGAAAACTTCCATAACTCTCACCCTCTCTGTCTTCCTCTCTCTCTCTCTCTCTCTCTCTTTCTCTCTCTCTCTTTTTCTCAACTTCATGATTAAACTTTTACTCCAGTGCGCATCGACGTAAAACAACCCCGAAAAGTATATCTCTCGAAAATTCACGCCAAACCCAAAACGAAATCAAACAAAAATAAAATAATAATTTCGCAAACTTTACTACGAGACGTAGCGCATTTTAATTTCACGTTCTCGCCGAAAACTTTGAAGTAAAAAGTCCGAAAAACATCTTGCCCGGTACTTTCAACGCGAAAGTTTTTCCTAAGCATACACTGCAGCAACTGTGCTCGCGTGAGTGCCGTAAAACAAAGAGTCGTGGGAGGGTAGGAGAGAGAGAACGAACGCGAGAGTAATAGTACAAAAACGCTCGTTTTCACGGCAATATGATAAACCGCGAGTGTGTAACTGGCGGCGGTGGAAAATGAAGGAGCGCGGTAACGGCTCGTAAAGTACGTAAGTGGACGCGGGATTTCATTAGGTTCTACGGTGTCAACGCGCCATTGTGAAAGCGAGATACTGGGAAGCGGGTATAGGGAATAAAGGGAATTCGGTGCTGTAAAGTCGTGGAAATGTCTTGATTTAGGTTAGTGGTTAGCGATTTGATAACGCTGTGGTTTGGCGTGATAAGTGAGAAAAATTTACTCGTTGAAACGTATTTTTGTTTATCGCATATATAACGTTCATCAAATTTGTATAGCACTATCTGTTTAAATGCATTGCTCAACAAATAATTACATTTCATGATATATGTATTTCCTTCAGAAAGCATTAATTTTTACTTACAATGCAATCAATGAATTGGCAATATTTTCTTCAATTTCGGTTAATGCACTGTCATGAATCGATTATTTTAACCCACATCGATTATAATTTTCTATGACAAGGGTAGCGAGGAAAATAAACGAAATCATTGACCCAAAGTGAGTTTCCTCGAAGGCATAATGGTTCCCTCAATATTCAGGGTCGGAAAGGATAAGTCAATTGCTCCCTCAAATGCCCGATTGGATTGTAATCGCTCAATGAATGACGTCTTAGGGAAAGTTTCTATGACACGCACGAAAATTGCTCTCGTGAGAAATCGAGCGAAAATACAGAACTGACTCGAGGGATGGAGAAATACGATGCTTTTGGAAAAAAAAATAATTTACGATGACAAAGTGTAAAAAAGTAGGTCAATTTTTGTTTCATCCCCGTGTGTCCCAAACTGTTCAGCGATGGAGTGTAGTCCCTGGTTCGAGGAAAAAAATGTTTTTACGATATTTTTTGCCGAAAATGTTTACCCTCGCCGTCATTGCAATCTTTTGTTGAAAGTGTTAGGAGAATAAGTTTTCTAGAACAGGGTTTTTCGGATCCTTTCTTTGCTTACTGTCTGTCACAGCCATATACATTTAACTTTTGTTCTCAAATCAAGGATTGTAGTTGAGAATTCTCTGTAAAACTACATACAATACTAACAAAAAAAATCATCATCTTAGCTAGAAAATGTTTAGAATTTTTATCACACTTTCGTACGACTAAAACCGACTTTGTCGATAATAAATTTCGAACTGTACAAATAATAAAACGCTGAAATAATGTCCCGAACAAACCTTTGCAATTACGTCAATAGAAAATCATAGCAGCGCTTGGAACGCCAATTTTTCAATTATCTCGCTTTGAATTCCCTTCACCTGGCATTCAAAGAAAAAATTAAAAGACAAGAAAGAAAGCCATTCTACCAGCAAACGTTTGTGCGAGCACAAAACAACCAACGCGAACAACGGAACAACTCGCGTTCATATACCAATACTCGTTCCACTTGTCGCGTGCTCGCACGTACATACATACATACGTGAATACGCGCTTATATACCAAGCTATAGAAGAACTTTTTTCCTTCGACCGCTCTGCTCAATGATCTCGAAAAATATCGGTAATACCGGTCGGAATTGTCCTCGCTTTGCCGCGTATTTTCTCACTCATAAAACGCTCGCTCGGTTGCTTGCTTTACCACGCAATCGAAAGCGACGACGGTAGCCAACATAAACTAGCGCTTGAAGATCCATATAACCTCTCCTCGAGGTGGGAAAATTTAGGACGCTCTCACGGATGCAGCTAGAAAGCTTCCTAGGAACACGGAAAAGTCAATAAATTGTAGTGAAAACGTAAGCCGGATAATGGCGAGACGGTGAGGATAGTGCGTGTGCGAGGGTAGGTGGTATACGTGAGTGGCTCTCTCTCTCTCTATCTCTCTTTCTGCGCCCTTCACCGATGCTATGCGCGAAAGATCTCTCGCGAGAGAAAGAGAGAAAGAGAGACAAATATCGGTTTTCGATGAACACCTATACGAATGTGCGAGAGAGAGAGAGAAAAACAAGCGAGCAAATAGTCGACTATGGTGTGTGCGTGTGCTTCTACGTGCGTGTCTTTTTTCCAGGGGACGAATTTTTCTTTGTCTCTTCATTTCTGCGCACGTTGTGTTATTATCATTGCTATATATATGTATGTATGTACGTTTACGTATTTTTGCTGAGGCGTAGCAATTCTGGAGGAATTTCGTTTATGAGGTTTCTGCGTTTGCTGGCGTCGAATCATGAAAGCAATAATGCAGAAGGTTTGGGATTTCATTTCGAAATAAACATTAATTTGAGTATCTCATTTTTTGTAATACCTGGATCAAATGTTTCTGTGAAATATGTACATGGTTTCTAATTTAACGGGTATTTCGTAAAATGAAAAAAACAAACTTAGTGATCACGTGTGAGTCGTAATTTTCGAATTGTTGTTGTCAAGCGATATTAAACGAAAATCCCTGCAGCAATAATTTTCTATGTAATACCTAACTTTTCTCTAAGTGTACTTTTCTTGTAGCGGAGTTCCTTCGCGAGATACGACTGTGAGTATTTGAAAGCATTGTCTTACTTTTTGGCTATAACATTTTTCATAAATAAGTAACACTTATAAATAAATGTGGAACTATATTTCACGAGTACCTCATATTTATTTTAACCGAATTATCAACTTCTTTCATTTTCCCTCCTTCACGATCTATAACTGTATGCACGTGTCGCGTGAATCGACTTTTTAGCTCTAATATCTCCTATTCCCAGGGGTGATTCTCTTTGAGCCTGGCATTATCCTTACACCGAAACCTCATTTTTCAAATTTTCATAAAGACGTTATTTTGAGCTTTATAATGTCCGCGCGCATCCATCCCGCGAAGAATCTAGGACACTGTTTATTAGTATTGAGGTCAGCAGCTAAGTAATGGCTGGTCATTAGTAAAACTTTTATTTGCAAAATAAAAGGTTGCTGCTATGTAAGCAAGGTGGTTTGAAAAATACTAGTAATTTCTAGAGGAAAATGTGCTTAGTTGTTACAACATTATAATTGTAATTCCTATTTTTAACTATATAATTGTGGAATAAAAGAAACTATATAACAATCGTAAAGATTATGCACTATACAGTATCGTAACTATATATTCAACTTTGTATAATGGGTAACATTTATGTAGATAGAAAATCATACAACTGATCTGATTCGAAATTTATGCTAAACTTTGGAAATCGTAAGAAATTCGACGAAAACCAACAGTTTAAATTCCAGGAAGCTGCGATTTCCTACAGCGAAGTTTTCAAATTTGCATGAGCCCTATATACGGGGAGTGCCACATATATGACAGGAATGCAGAAGTACATGATGCCGTGCATGCTAAGACCTAACTTGGCATTCTATCTACTTGCATATTCATAGATGTGTTGATCACAGATAATATATAGCTGTTTACTTCCATTAACGATCACTCACATTTGATTTCTCATTTAACTATTGATATCATACTATTTTCAAAAAAGTTTTTTATATGGTGCAACAGAAATAAATACTGGTAGAAAAATTACTCAACGATTGGCGACCTTTCGATGAATATTTATACTATCAACATCACTCCATGATAATTGTTACTATTACCGATGAAAATGAACTATTTATACATATTAATAATATTATGTTGTTAATGTTATAAAGTGTGGGCATAATTCAAAATAATTTGAATTTAATTTCGATGCTAATCTTAGGGGAAAAATGCTTGCATTCTATTAACATGCTAACCAAAAAAATTGCTTTATTTTCTAGCAGAAACTTCTAGTAATATTACAGACTTTCCTTTTTCAACATTCATCCCCTTTCCTACTTAATACTCGAAAATTTATTCAAGCTACATTTTCTCAAACTTATATTACAAAAAAAAAATTTTAGTTACAAAATCCGACCCAGATATACATGAATAACAACTGACTGAAGTTTTTGAATATCAGGGAGGAAAATCCCCTGCAGAATAATCTACCTGGGATTACGTCTGCCACTCGTTGTGCTTCGATATTCGAGCTTTTTCATCCTCCTTCCCCTCTCCCACCGAGTCATATATATCAGTAGCAGCAATAACTTTGTATACACGTTAAACAATAGCGAACCATTTGTAAGTGGCTTAATTCGTTTAAACTGCCTCCATGAATATTTCATACACTCATATATATCCACGGATGTCTGTGAAAACTCATTCGTTGTACCCAATAAAATGATTTATATCCCTTTCTCTACGAAATATTCCATCCGCTGCTCGTACCCGCGAGTTCTAATAAAACGTATACCGTGCCGAAAGAATTTAGTGCACGCTCTTGCAGCCACGGACTAAATTCTCCGGTACAGGAATATCATTCGCCGAGAGAGAGAGAAGGAACTCCTCTACGAAGTTTGCACAAGGTTTCAATTTCACAGCTTATGAAAGTACGCATTCGCGGTATGAAGGTAGGAGAATGTAACCCTGGAGAGAGAGAGATAGAGATGTTTATTAAACAGGCAAAACGAGATATCCTGTTTTTCGAAATTCTCTGCCTATATATACACGTCTGTAAAATGAGAGTTGCTAGATTCAAGGTTGCAATGTGCTATGATACGTACGTACGTACATACGTGCATAAATCCGCGTGTGCGCATAAACCTACCGACAGGAGCAAATCAATTTCCCCAGGGCCCAGCAGCAGCAGTCCATTTTCATTGATCTACCTACGCGAGTGTAGCAACGCAGGGCTTTTGCGACTCGTGTGATATTGAAAATTGCATCGATCGCGTAAGTATGCGTATGTGTATGTGTGTACGGAACGGATAGCACTGAGAGATTTTCATGTCGTTGTGTTTTTGCGCTTGTGCGCGTGGCTTTTAAAACGATAAAACTTTTATCTTCGAGAAAGTAAGTTGCGTGAACTTGGCCCGCGACGAGATAAATGCTTTTCTGCCAGGTGGATACGAAGATCGCATCGCAATAGAAATGGAATGTGGATGTTCGTAAAAGGAGATTTTTATTCAGCTTTTATGGCGCGTATCGTAAAAGGGGGTGAAACTTTCGCTTTTGGAAAGTTCGACGCGAAAGATTTTAATTTTGCAGAAATAATCTTAATTAACGTCGTTTCTGTTTAATTTGTTAATGTGCTGCGCGTCAGAAATGGTTGGAGCTTTGCTGCTTTGTAAAGTTAATGAGCTTGTACTTTGTTTTAAGATTAAATAGCCATTACATTAATATCGAATTAGATATTCAATAAAAATTTCATATACCAGCGCGTTTACCAAATTGGTTTAAAAAATTTCGTTATGAAGCGATATCGCTGTTAAAATAATTCATCAAATAGAATTTCATAAATATCATATTTTTATAAAATTAAAGAATTTTCAATAGAGAAATTTTTAATTAAGTGTGCATGAAAATTGAAGCTTTAAAGCCGAATTTCAAACAAAACTAATGAATTTATTTGATATTACAAACAGGAAAAATGTTAAAAGCTTGAAAATTTATTTAACAAACATTTTAAACATGAACACGTTCTGTAGATATCGGAATTTTTTTTATTAAATGTTTGCTTATTGAAATTAATTGACTGTCAATATTGTCCTTGTATTAATAAATGAACAAGTATTTGATTAAAAACATTTCCGTGTCGATATAATTACTATCCGGTAATATCTGTCAAACAAACTGATCCGTTAAATATGTTCGGATCTCAAAACGAATATTAACTTCATATTTACACCTTTACGACGATATCAGTTAAAATCGAATAACTGATCAGCTTATTATTAACTGTATATCTTTAAATATAACAAAACACAACAACAATACACGAATACCTGCACTAAGAACGTATCTAGACGCATCTATTATTCCAAACATCTGCCTCTTCCCAACATTACAATATATATGACTCGCTAGAGTAATTACCACGAAGCATTCATCACGCGAACAAATTGAACGAATAAGCCCAGGATTCCTCTGTTTAATTCACCATCCCTTGCAAATCTTCACCGTCATCTCAGAACGTCTCCCACACCAAAGAAATAAACAATGAAAATTCAAATTCAACCTTCCAACCACTTCATCCCACATATATACATACATTCCTCTAAACAATGCGAAATATCTCGCGTCCCGCATCAAACAGTCGCACAGAGAATACCAAAATGCATGAATTCCAATGCCCGCATATATACACATACATATATAGCACGCACAGCAATCTATTCGATAAACGAAAATAAGTAGCCGTGTGATATATCAGCGGAAGTGTCCTGATAAAAGCACATCAGAGCCTCTCGTACCTCTCTGGCGTACACATTATGATTTACTACTCCCAATCTTTCCCGCGTCGTTTTTATACAAACGATCGGTCCTCGCCTCCCAAGGGCGTTCCGATAACACCTCTCGAAAAAAAAACCCTTCCTCATCCTTATAACTCAACCGCCCCCTTATACATCCTTTACCTACTAAACGACATAAATAATCCTCTTACCTCTCATCGAATCGTATAGACGACCGCGACAAATCACTCCAGGCGCTCATACTCCGACTACGCCTACGATATGACGCCTGAGGTCCAAGTAGCCGGCAGCTACTCCTACGTCTCGTCGAGGCCAGATTCTCCGCCTGGAAGTACACCCTTGGCGCCGAGTGTATCTTCTGCGTGCTGCCCATGTGTCCTGTATCCTGCTGTTGCTGATGTTGAGCATTGTTATTGTTGTTATTGTTAGCACCAGCGTTATCGTTGTTGTTATTGGGTGGTGTTGAGGTAGGTGTAGCACCAGCAGACCCGGCATTAAGAGCCTCGTAGTCCCAGCCACGAGTACCCATGTCCAGGAGTGGCTCCGAGGATCCTCCGGAACCCCGGCGCTGCGGGTGAAGCAGCCTGCCCGCGTGTCCGGGTGAATCCTGCCTCCGACACTGCGAGGACAGGTCGAGACTTGACGGACCTATGGTGACGGCTGGATTTACCAATCCTAAGCACCAACTTCGTTCATTTCTAGCTCACTTCTCGTCGTTTCAACAATGTCCGTCTATCGATGTCGGTCATCATCTCTTCAATGGATGCGCTTGTTGAATGGCGATCGGATGGTTTGGATGCAATCGGTTAACAACAAACTTAGACGCTCGTATATAGGAGAATTTGCTGAATAGAGACGCGCACAGTTTGCTCGTTCGAACCTTTCCTCGTAATCCGTGAGTGCAATGTTCAGCGGTCACGTATACATATACGTGATGACCCTTCGAGCGTTTAGCTCTCTTGTAATTACCCGAACACTTGTGCTTTTAACGGTGTGCAATAACGTGAAACTTCTTCTTCTACACACTCGTAACACATACACACACACACAAATACACTCACAGCCGTTATCTTCGGAACTTATATACTCTTTTCTTCCTGGGAAGAGTAGAAGTAAAGTTGAGCCAGGACCACGTTAACTTCTTTAATATCCTTACGGGGCCCTGCATCAGTTGTAAAAACTCGTTCAAAGGCAACCAACCGTGCTCCCACAACGATAATAATAATAACAACAATGATCGAACTTGTCACACTATATAAGGATATATCACACTTTCTCTCTATAATACGGCGTGTGTTACAACTCCACCTTGGAACTGCGTAACAATGCGTGGAACAATGCGACACTGGAAACAACGTCAAGAACACGCGTGTCGTTTATATAGAAAATAAAGAAAGAAAAAAACGCACCACGCGAACTACTATCAACCGACATTTCCCGCACACCACTTATTGGCAGCAATCGTCATCACGCCAAGTGTTTGCATCATCTTGCACTTAATAGGCACATATATATACACACGCGCACACATTGTCTACACACATCTATATACATCAGAAAAAACCACAAACTTCGTTTCGTCACGCGTGCATATGTACCTCTATATATCTGTGCGTATATAAATACACCAAACCTCACGCGTATATATATATATATACCTATATATATAAAAAAAGTAAAAGGCTAATTTTAGCCTACACACGCCTCATTTTCCCCCTTACTAAAGGCGTCTAGCAGGTCTGCGCGCTCAGGTACAATAACAACAACCTGCCACCTATTTATTCCCAAGCAGCGTTCGCACGCAGACTGTGAACAGTATGTACGAGCACGGGGGTTTCCTCCTGCTGTTATATGTGTTATACACGCGCGGCCGCGCGCGCCGGTGGCTGACAGAAGCAGCAGCAGTAGCAGCAGCGGCGACGGCGCTCTGGCACACTGCGACGGCGGTGGTGGTAGTAGTGCGGCGAGCGGTGCGCGCGCGCGCTCCTCAGGCACACTGTAGTAGCGACGAGCATCGATTCACGTCAAGGCCAACGATGCTTCTGATTCTGATGCACTGTCCGTTGAGGTATATTCCTTGGTGTGAGGAGTTGCTGCTGCTGTAATTGTGGCTTCGAAATGGTCATCTCGGGCATGTACACGGGGTTGTTAAGTTCACTTGGAGGATTCTCTATCCAGTGGTATATATAGAAGTTGATTGCATATGGTCATCGACTATCTCAAGGATATCGTTGTCATTGAAAAGCTACCGTTTCGTTAGATCGGGATTATCGTATCGCACGATGGTGCTATAAATCGTAAGGATCCTGAGGCGACGAGTAAGCGTACAGGTAACGCGAAGGTCAAGGTCAAGGCGAGTAGTCGTCGCGTTCTTGCCACTACCACCACTGCCGCCACCCACTTTCGGCAGCATCGCCGTCACTTGCGCACCCCTCGATCAATCACAGAGTACCGGAACATGCCGAACTTTCAATTTAAACAACCTGGGTACCCTGTGTGTATATTGTGTATGTGTGTATTACAACTGCGATGCTCTTTAATCGTGAAAGGTGTTCGATCGATGTTACGGTATCATCATCATCGTTGCCACACAGTATAGAGAATATCAATTCCCTTAAGTGAGCAAGGAATTATTACGACGCAGGAAATCGTGCGATAATATCTGGTCCCGAGTGATTCCTAGTGCCAGATCCATCGTGCGTGTCTACGTGTACACTTATCCCTGATTCTTCGATACGGTACCAAGGTGTAGATAATATCTTGTAACTGAGATACCCTCATGCGAACGGTCTATTAATCTGAACACTCGCGTTGCGTTTAAAAAGTCGGTCGGTTATTATATACTAGTAACGGAACTTTGATAGACGACTTCTCTTTCTTTGTCTCTCATAAAGTATGCGGATCTCACGCGTACGCGTTAGCTACTCGATCGGTCGCGCGGTATAAGCACTATATACGCGAGCGCGCGCGCGTGCGTAGTTTTTCTCCGACAGAGCAGCAGCAGCAGCAGCTTACTCTCACTCTCTTCATACACTGCGGTATACGCGCGACGTACGATCTCTTTCTTTCGCGCACTATATACCAACGCCACTGCTACTCCCTTCTCCCACACGAGAAACGAGTCTGCGTCTGTCCTTGTCGACAGAGAAAAAGAGAGAGAGAGAGAGTAGAGCACATGTATATGAGAACGCGCGCCCGCGCACACCACCATGGGGGGCGCAACGTGCTGCGCCCCGCGCACATACATACACGTGGGGTAGCGACGCGCGCGCTCCCGCGTTGTCAAGGCGACTGCGCCAATGAAGAGAGATAGATGATAAACGCGTGTAGGTATATAAACGTATAAGTTGGTTGTTAAGGTTTAGGTGAAGATACGCGTCAGATGGTTGGAATAGTTTGCAAACCTGTGGCAGAGATTTCAAGAGAATTCGGAAATTGAACTTGGCTAGGGATGCGGATGAGAGTTGGAATGGAAGATGAGGATTCGAATATTGGCGCGGTTCTGTCTGCAGACTCGTTGATCTGTGTGCGTATGTGTGTAGCTCAGCTGACCTTATAGCACGCGTCAGGAGGGTGTGGAAAGTACGAGCTTGCGCACCGGGCGCCAGTGTAGCTTACACTTTATGTAGGAAAATCCCAGAATTTCCACAGCTGATTTGGGAGCTGTTCCTGGATAATACCCAGTCAGCGATATGTCAAATTAAAGATCAATGGTTCCGCTTTAGCTTTCGACCAGTTAAACGTCACGATTAATACAGAATGACAGGTTAATGGGGCTCGGAAAATCCGAGGTATAGCGGGATGAATGGATAACGGGAACACTTGAGTGCGGCATCGATTCGCGCAGAGCGAGAGAGAGAGAGAGAAAGCACACGCGGCAGCAACGAGTTTGCGCGGTACGCGCGCGGAAAACTCGAAATTCTGCGGCTGTGTCACGTGCTCAACACGAGCAAGGTTGCTGTTATCAAGTATACGTGGGGGAAAGGAAACTCCACTGCTGCTGCTGCTGCTCCTCCGGTGCATGTGAACTCGATAGCGGGAAATCGTATGCAACGGTCAGGCGAGCTTTTTTGTGCTATTATCGATTGTTCAGCTGATAGCGATAGTAGTGTTGCATTAATGCATGCGTCATGCTTCGTTATATAGGCTTGGGTTTGTTGTTGATGAATTTCATTGATAAAGGGTGTAAATTATTTATTTTGTTGCCGGAACAATGATTTTCTTGGTTTCCGTATTCGTAAATGTAGAAGATCATTTATTTGATATAGAATTAAAAATATTATGAAAATATCTTGTAACAAAGTCAGTGGAAATTATTATTCAAGGAGAAAATATGAGGGTTGGGTTTTTATTGTATTGCAATAGAAAATTCAGTGTACCAAAAGACATATATTACACTGATATTTATGAGAAGAAGAAGACATGAAAATATTATTTAAAATATTTGACTTTTTATATCAAATACTTTTTACGATTCACGTGTATGAATGTCTATAGTTTGGATGCGTGACATGTATTGTATGTGACGTCGTTAATCTTATAGCAACTTACATACATCAGACGTCTGAAACTTTCAAAATACTCTTAACAAGATAAGTAGCTTTGGAAGTTCCTGATCATGTGTACATCTTCGACTTATCAGATCTAAACTTTTAAAATTATTTGGCAATCGAGCTTTTCCTTTATTTTTATTATAAAAAAAGAAACTATATGGGTTTCATTAATAAATAATGAAATTTACGTTGTTCAATATTAACCCAAAGGCCTTGCGATTAATAATACATTTGCTTTTATTCAATACAACGCTACAATTTTAATGAAAATATTATGCATATACGCATACAAAAGTTATTTATTTGATATAGTCGAGTCATTATAGGTAAGAAGTTCTACAAGTACAACACTAAATAACTCCTAAAATATATTATTCACATACATTCGTTTAATAAAACAACCCAACACGTTCTCTTAACGCTCATAAAAATTCTACTCGCGTTGCATTCAATTTTATATAGTACCCGCGTCTTTTCCATTTATTTTAAATATAGAAAGTTTAATACTCCCATTTCTTTGTACTTCAAAGAAATTTAACTTCTTAATCGCATTAGTGTCCGTTTGAAGTCAACAAAGCGAGTGCTTGCGGAGCAACAATAAAACTAAGAACAAAGACATTAGATTAAAAAAAAACTTATCGCTTTTACAGGAAGTACGAGTTTAAAAAGGTTCATTTGAAATCGAAGTCCATCTAACCTAGTCTCCGATTGTATATCAACTTTCATTTACTTAAATTTTCTTTTACATTTTGTTCGGAATTAAGCACAAACTTCTTACAAAAAATTCTATCTATACATTTTTTTCAATTATACCTGAACTACCAAATTAGATTATCCGTTACTGATCAATCCATGTTACCTTAAAAAATATCCCTAACTTTCTCTAATCCAAAAGCGAACACACACGTGCGTCGCCTTTTTTAAAAAAAAAAGCCCTCACAATTACTAAAATTGAGAGACAGGCCAGCAAGTCTATACATTTTCAGTCTAAAAATAACTGCGGAGCCGTACCGCAGTAAAGTACAACCAGCCGGTATCGTATTTCCCCGCTGCCAGTTCAATTAGCCAAAGAGGCCCGCCGACGGCTCTTCGTCGACACATAACGGAAGTAAGTAGCGAAATATCATTTAGTGACTCGCTCGCCACCACACCGCAACCTCAAGTCTCCAACTAATTCTCAGCTCGAAAACTACCGCCGTAACCGCTACAATCTCCATCCCCTCCTACCCTCCTCACACTTGGCTCGCGCGAAGACTAATGCGTGTGGGAACGGAGCCAAGCCATATAATCCACGGCGCGCTTGAAGAGAATCGAGTAATAGTAGCAGTAACAGCAGAAGCAGTGACAAGGCCATGGGAATTTCGCCGTCCTTTACGCGCGAGCGCTCTCTGGTTATTCGATTTTCGATAGAACGAGGAAGAGAGAATGGTGGGGACGTCTTGTTATGCTGTTCGATTCGTCGTCGTCGTCGTCGTTTGGATGCGCTGTATTCTGCGCAAACGAGGCGAGTGAAAAATTGCGACAGGCGAAACTTCGTTAGAGGTGAGGGACAGAGGAACAAATGGGTGACGTAGTTTTTTGTACGCTAACGGAGAGTCGAGGGGAGAAAGCAAGTTATGTCGGAAATGCTGAAATTTCATTTGTCGCTTTGTGGATGTACAATGTCGTGGGAGGTTGAAAATTCCGACTAAGGCATTGATTCGTTATAGATTGATTTGACGTTGAAATTGTTGAACCGAGTTTTGTCGTAACTAGAAGTGACGTTGATTTGGTGACGATGAGAATTTTTAAGAATTTTCTTGATTATAATTTAATTTTAATCGGTTCTTATAGGTCTTATAGATGATGACGGTATTATAGGTATTTTTAAAATTTTTCAAAGCGATATTTAGTTACTGATCTACTGAGCATTCAAGGAGATTCTTTTCAGCAGCTATTTTGACGTATACGTGATAAGATTATCCTTTAGACGAATAGCGATACATACCAGAACGATTGATCACTTTTCAAGCTGCAGCATATTTCCATCGAGGAAAGTAAAAGCAAAAAAAAATAATAAAAGACTTATTTAAAAAAGAGATAATCTCTCGAGCGGAGAAGCTTATTTTGTGAAGACAACTTTTTTTTACTTTCCGTTCAGCGTCAAAGTTCGAAATTTAAAATTATTTAAAAACTTTTTATTACAGCTGTGTGTCATAACTTTTTAAAGAAAGATGAGCGTTATCAAAAACACGTTATAAACTGGGTTGATCAAAATTTAAATACTTTATTATGGTCGCTCGCAGATAATAATCCTTCATAGAATAAAAATGTTAGAAAGTTTTAACTATACTTTAATCGGACAAATATCGAAGGTCAATATTTTAAATATCAACCTACTCTCAAAACGCGACTCCCTTGACCTAGAAAAAAAACCGTATATTTTTCAAACCTTATTCTTAAAAGGTATTTTATCTTCAAAATACAAATTTTTTCGTTAAAAACAGTCTAAACTTCACAAGATGAATCTTAATATCTTAATTAATTATTTATAATAATTAGTGTTTATTAATGATATAAATTATTAATAATTAGCGTTAATTGAGGGCTGAAATAAGTTATAACAAGGGCTCATTATGAGCAATATTGTCTTCCAACGGTATTTATAAGCCGAAGTTCCTAACTTTCCTGCGGTACATCAAGTTCTCATCAAAGGCCACTAAACTCGGCAAAGATCCACAAAGCTGTAGTGTTCCCGAAGCAAAACTCACATCAGTATTTTGAGCTCCTCGCGTTATTAACTACTCATATTTACAATACTCTCGGAAACTTTGTAACCTACCAACTTATCCATCAATTCTAAACATTTACTTTCAACCATAAAACTTACCACGTGTCCAATTAAATTTCAATCAACAATTCCACCTATCGTATTTTTTTATCACAGTGAAATTACCATGGCCACATTTATCTTTTGTGTTTCGTAACGCGCAGCTTTTATTAAAAACATCATTAGCAGGGATCCCCAGCTATTATTAAAGTACATAAATCCACCGCCCATCGTATCCCTTTCACCTAACAGCATTCCTCTCATACCAGCGGCACCCACTTTTCGGCATCGCAGAATACAGCAGCGCACTCTGTCGTCTACCAACCAAGCGACTCCAACAACGTTGAAAAGCTCTACTCGCAAGCTCACACTGGGTACTCAGTTGATCATCTACTCTCTATTTCTGTCCTACCTCCCACAGTCGGTAATGTAGAATCATGCATTCCTCTTACACTGTAGAACGTATCCACGCGCTCTATGTCTCCACCGGTCGATCTTGCTCTGACGAGGTGCAAGTTCTTGACCTAAAAAAGCTCGTCTCTCACCGCTCGTTGCTGCAGCCGCAGCAGGTGCTTCTGCTACTACTACACCGTGCAAAGGCTCTTCCCACAGAGAGAGAGAGCGAAAGAGTTTTCAGATCATCCGCTTTCATACCGACAGTTTCCTACTTTTCGCTCTCTCTCACTCTTACTCGTCCTCTGAATACCATGTATATACACAGGTCTAATTGGATTGTCTGAGTGCGCGCGTGAGAGAGTATGCCGGTGTACTCGTCACGTTGTTCCCCGAGTGCAATTGACCTTGCGTGTATTAGCGGCGCCTGGATTTTCCTCATCTCTGTGGAGATTTTCGTCAGCGCTCATATTTTCAGGCACAGGGGTTAGATGCGACGAGGAGGATTGTGCGCCGCCTGTGTGTTTTCGTCTTCCTTTTTTCGGCCGCGCCTCGTACGTCGTTAAAAGATTAGCCCTCTCGTTCTTTTACCAGGGATAGAGAATGAAAAGAAACGCCTCGATGATGATACTACTGCTGCTCCCAAAGCTTTCTTTTTTCGACGTGTTGCCGAATTTCGCGATGATGGGAGGGATAATAAAGGACATTACGGTGGGGTTTTGATATTAATGATCTGTAGATAGGTAGTGATGTAGTTATTTGTATAGGGGTTCGAAGGGGAGAGCGTCACTGTCATGTGGATGTTTTTAATGATGCGTAATTTGTTTGTCAATAAAGGTACACAGCGCTTGTTGTTCTTAGCGCGTTTTGTCAATAAACTTTCAGGTTTGAAAGTCGCCTGAAATATTATTTTTCTGAGACGTAAATGGAGGCGATAGCATCGACACGCAAAGCCGCTGTCGAATAAGGTGGACGTTCGTAAATAATGATACTTATTATGACTTAATTTGACACGGGGAGGGGGGGTATAATTACAAACGTATTCGTTAATGTTACCGTAATTTGTAATAAAATGGGTTGGATAAATATTGCTTTAATTCTTGGAAAAAAAACTGAAATAATAAGGGAATTTTTATAATTTCGACGACAGAATATATTCGTAAATTTTATAGGAAGTGTCCATTGGAAGCATTCAGTCTGACCAGATTCGATTATATTCTACTTCAATCTGCACGATGTACTTTCTATGCAAATTGAAACGTTCTCCCGTTCCAGTTATCTAGTCAGTTTAGAAAGATGATTTCATCCGTTACATGAATATATGCAGAAATGGATAAAAACTTGTTCTACATCGTATTCTAAATCCCCAGGTAGTTTCCGCCTTACTTGCATTAGAAAACTAATCCATCAAAAAATACGTCGATAAAATAAATTACTAAATCATCATAGTTTTACTTCCCATTCTCCAAGATCACATTTCAAACTTAGCCCCGTAAATTGAACACACTCATTTCAAACAAAACACCACGCACGTGCACATGAGTCGTTGCTAACATTACAAACGAGTAGTATCAGATGCTTCTTTAATGGTCGCGTGCGTACGGCCAACCGCAGCTTTTACCCCAGCGATCCAATATCGGGCCACTTAGCAAAGAAAAGTCCCACGTGGCGCCTGACGAGAGGCAGAGATTAAATGGAAGATCTACTCGGAAAAATGTTCTAAAGATTAGTGAGTTACCTTAAAAGTTTATATGTATATCCGCTAACGTGGGAATATTTATGAAATATTTATACCTGCACGCCGCGACGACCTTTTGTATAGTAGCACAGGACAAAGGATGGGTTAACTATGAGATTTGGGTTTCAGAAGGTAGACGAGGATGGCTCGTGGAATTGAGAGTTTGCGAAGGTTGTGGATTTTAATTTAAGAGCTTTGAGAAAGGTTTCTGCTGGAATATACTGTTTTCTTTCGGTAATATGTATGAGAGATAAATAAAAAATACCAAAGGAAAATGTTACTTGGAAGAGAATAAGAAAGTATGAATTAGGAAAATTTAATTATTTAAATTTTTTTTAATAACAACGAATGCTTTTAGCTAGCATTACATTATATCTCGGTGTGTATTTTGCAAAGAAGCTCATCTTGGACTTTTATAATTTGTGGAAGCTGGTAAAGTATAACAGCAAGCGACGTAAATAAGGTTTGCTCGGAGTAAAGTGTGCTTTGTTTAATAGAACATTAAGTAACCTGGATGTTATCAGACCAGCATCCCTGTGTGCTATAAAACATGAGTGTTATCTTTAAACGACATTATCTTTCCCGAAATTATAGCTACTTTTTTATAAGAAAACTATAAATTTAATGGACAAAATTGGAAAAAAAAATGATCTATATATCATGATATATACCCACATGTAAAAATCTTGCATGGGCATGATTATATGTGATCATATATAGAAATATAGACAAAAACGATATATGATCAAATGGAGTCATATATAATCATATGTGGTTATATATGTCTTTACAAATTTATATATATATAAAAGTATGTGTGTACACAAATAAATTTTTCCCTGGACCTTTCACTGATTCAAATTTAATAAAAATATATGAATGAAAGTCATACAATTTTACAAATAACTCAAACACTGTCATCAAATTTCTTTCTTAATAAATTCTGCGAATCTCAGAAATCGAAAAATCTATTACAACCCCACAAACTTTCCATCATCGTCAACCCATTCCCTCTTCCACAAAACTCATTTCAATCGCAACCCTAAAAGGACACTCCTCTCGAATCAGCCCCCTCCATTTTCGCGCCATCTCTGCATCGTTACGCGAGTAGAATTACTAACGATACATATGACAGACAATCGGTACAGACTTGCTGTGCACAAAGCATCAGCCTACTGCCAAATGAATGTTTGAATTCTCGACAAAGTCGAGAGTGAGAGAATGAGAGAGGGTACGGGGCCATTGTGCCAAGTCATTCCGAGAGGAGCGACATTTGACTCTCCGGCTGTCGACCTCCTTCAGGCTTTCTCTCTCTTTTGCGTGCCAGTGATTCTCTCTTTTTCTCACTCCATTCGGGTGGTAAATTAAAAAAAAACATAGCAATGAAAGTATCCGCTAGGAATTGAAAAAAGGGGATAAATTGAAAAATCACGGTCAGGTTTTCGTGTGGGAAGTTTTAAAGTTGATTGTCTGGAACGGTGATTTTTATTGTTTGAAAAAAGCTGCAGTAATTTAGTATTCATATTAATGTTTATGGTAGTCCAATTAAAGAAGACGGAAAGTTTTATGTCGTTTCATATCAAGCATACAGACTGAAAGCTTTTATATTATTTTTGCCTTTGAATTGCTGCACTTTAAAAATTACGTAATTTATGTGCTCGTTTGGAATTCTTTCATCCGCTCGTCCGGCCGCATTCGCATTACGTAAAGTTGTATTTAATATTAACATTGGCGTGGCATATTGTGTTTTCTTGAAACACGCAAATTAATTTCCGTTATTCCAAAATCTCTGCTACATTTTGAATTTGCATTTTCGATGATTTATGACTTTTTGCCAGACGTGCTGCTATTAAAATAATAAGATACGATTTAAGTATCGACCCTTTGAATTATTCAATTATTTTTCATTGGAAGTAAGCAAAGATTCCGGTGTTATCATTTGAATGTATAAAAAGAGTTTTTACTTTTAAATTGGACAGTTTTAAATATGGATTGGTACATGACAATCTCACCTGCCTTGACGAAGTCTCAGAAACAAAGAATGACTATTATTAAAAAAAAAGAGTATATGGAAATCATATCATCTTCAATGCAAAAATATATCAAATAAAATTCGTTATCTTCTATAAAATTAAAAAAGTAGTAAAAGTAGTAAAAGAATGCGTATAGTCAGACACCTTATAAAAATAATACATAAACGAATATTCTACAAATTTTGAACAAAAACAATCTTTACTATAATACAAGTAAAACTATTTGCGCAATCGTATTTCCTGATTGTTAATTTTATTCATCAAAGCCCACTATATACCGAATCACTCCCAAGTGCCCTAACGTATTCACGGCGCGTGCAGTCGTTCTCTCATTTACAACGATTGTTACAAAATTAGGCCACTAAACTTCCGGATCCGCTTGACTAGGCATTTCATCAACCCATTTACCAGCGAGACGAGCCTCCATTTCCTCTTCGCCGTCTCAGCTCGCTCCATAAAACGTCTTCGACACTCTGCGAAAAGAAAAAATCTCGGAAAAACACAGAATGAGAGAGAGAGAGAGAGAGAGAAGTGAAAAAAATCAGAAAAATATACAGATGGGTCGCCTAAATTTATCCTCAAATTATTCGACACGTTCCAGCATGCTAACCGCCCTTCTGCTCGACACACGAGTTGCTTCCAGGAATATATCGCCTCAGCAGCCTCTGCCTCACGTCACACGCGAAGATCGATGCATCGATGCTATATAGTAAGCAACCTCAACACACACACACACATACACATGCGCGTGGGTTCGCCTGAGTCGCATTCGAAATGCGAATCGCGTTACGGCCTGAATTTGGCCAATTATAGCAGAGAAGCGTATCGCGTCGTTGCACGGGAATTATTATAATGCACCCTGTGAAAATGACATGTGGGTGCGATAATTGTTTGGGAATTATTAATTGGAGCGAAATATTTGATCGTGGGTGACAGATGAATTGTGGAATCGAATATTGTGGTTATTTTTAAACTGCGAAGTGAAGTAAATATTTAATGGAGATTATAGGTGATCTTCTATGACTTGGATATATTCACGTAGAACATGCGAATTGTAAGCAAATGTTGAGCCTCTTATCTGAAGAGAAAAATGACAAAAGCAGCTGCTGTCATTTTTAGTGTTACACTTTTTCTTGTGGATATTGCGTGCACCTTTTTCTAGGTAATGCCTCTTCTTATCCTTATATTTCTTCCAGCGTAAAGAATGCATCTGCGGAAACTACCTATTTTTATGCGTCCCACATGAATAATAATAGTATCAAATTAATAACAGCAATGAATCTAATAATGTCTCAAGTCTTCTTTGAAATTACTTGAATCCGATGCAATATATTTTCTAGCGTGCCATTAAACGTTACTTTCAACGTTATGACTGAATTTAATGGACCCAGGTGACGCATCATATAAGAAAGGAATGCTTTGACACGTTAATATTACACATGGCCTCCACTTTAAAATTTAATATTCACATCAAAAACATTTTCATCATAATTATAACACATTTCATACGATGTTTCAATTAATTTTGAAAATTGAAAATTTGTATTACGAAAAAATCGAATAATGCCGTGGGTAAATTAACTTCCGGCTGCTGCCAAAATCAGTCAATATATTTTTTTTCATCAGCAAGCCTTGACATTTTAATACTCAGGTACATTCACCTCTTTTTGATCTTCGATTAAGATAATCCCAAAGTACACGCTCGTTTATCATCCGCATCTCGCTGCTACGACGAAAGTCGAGGACGATATAAGCTCGCGAGCCTTCAATTTCCTCCCGACTTTGTAAAAAAAAACGGGAGTAAGAGAGAAGTGAACACGAGACCTTTGCGATTCTTCTCTTCTCGCTTTTTCAATCTCGCGCACTTCTACCCCTACCAGTCGATGATTTTCAATAGATTGTATATCCTGTTCGAGCTGGCGAGAAGCAAGTCGCGCATTCAAATGCGACGAGCTGCAAAAATTTGTCTCGTGCGCACCGCTGCGAGTGCAATAAAAAGCTTTGTGTATGTGTATACGATGAAAACGAAAGTTTAATCGATTACACGAGAAACAAAGTTTCCCGCCAACTTCGTGCACTCGAGCCTGGTGTATCCGTAGAACAGCGACTTTTTTACAAGCTTTTTATGCGTTGTTATAAGACGAGATAACGACGCTAAGTTTAAAGCTAATTGATTCAGTTAACTTGTTTACTTTGTGGCTTCATTAAGATTTAAGATTTTGTTGGCACAGATGTTATTAAGGTAGTTAAGACTTTTAGGAAAAACAATTGCTTATCATATTTTTCAAATTTGATTAAAATTTGTCTTACTGTTTAATTTAACTGAAAAATAAATCGTTTCAAAATGTGTCATATTATTTTAAAAATTTATTCTAAAAAAATTAAAATGTCAAAATAAATACTAAATTAATTTTTATTTTAAATATCCTTTTTTTATTCAACTCTTTGATGTTTATAGCTGTATATTGTGTATGGGATTTATCATTTTATTTTTAGATTTGATTTACGCAAATTTGACAGAAGTATCAGAGCATAAAAAAAAAAGAAACGATTCGTTTGCCATGGAAAAAAACTGGATTATTTCGGTCCAATACAAGACGAGATTCGCCTGTACCTACTAATTAGGATTTACGAGTAGGGTTTAGGAAAGGCAGAGATTCCGGTATAAATTGAAGCTGAACACGCACGTACGTTTCTCGCCTTTTTACGTCCACGAAAATTTATCGATACTGTTATCTTTAATTAAAGCTATAAGATGTTAATGAGAATTCGGAAATGTCTCACGTGTGAAACTTATTACGTATTTGCAGAATCGCTAGAATTAGATACTACCTTGTATGCAATTTTCTTTTGAGAGTCAGTAGTGAAATAAACAGATATCATATTTCTGTACGTTACGCTAATTTAGCAACGCACAAAGTTCATAGTTGCATTCGTGTACTGTAATTACATCTACTCCATATCATATAAAAAATGAGTGTTTCTAATTCTAATATAATTGAGATAGAATTTTATATAAAAATTCTAATAAAATAGAAAATAAAATAACAAGGAATGTTTTCTTTTACTTTTATGTTGTGGTCACGTTTGTCAGTACAGCTTTAAAAGCAAAGCGGTATAGTCTTGTTGAATTCTCACAAAAGACCAACATTTTCGAGTTTTCATGCTTGAAATTAAAAATTTAGAAAATCCAAAGAAAATGTTAGGGCTTGTAGCTTGTCCACGTAACCATGATATTTTCAAAAAGTACGAAGCTAGCAAAGAACTATTTTAAACTAAAAAAAAAAGATTCTATTCATTCGCAGTTAATTAGAACTTTCCGCGTTAAATGTGTCGGTTTTATTTCGACATAAAAAAATATTTGCAGTCCAGCCACAGAAATACAACAAACGGATAGATAAATAAAGTAAACAAAGAAAATTATTCTCTTTATTAAAAGTAGCTTTATTATAGCTATAATTTATTGATGGCATAATTAATAGCTATTCCCCAATGTGTTTGTATTTATTTTTTCAAACACTAGTATATACCACATTAAATGGATTATACATGAATCATATGAGTAAAAAGTGCTCATTACGGTATGATTTCGGGATATTCAATAGCATAATATCACGAAATTCCAGGAAGTAATTTGCGCACTTCTTACTCAAGACCCATGGGTATACCGGGCGGAGCTTACTTATGGAGAGCATTGAGGATAAATTTAGGGAATCCACTGGGTAGTGATTAGAAATTTCCCAAAGAAAATTAAATTAGCGAAGCATAAGACATCGCTTTATATCAATTAATTAATTAATGGATCCGGGTCTAGTGTATAATAATATCAAATTGACAATCAATCAAGCTAACAAAATACTTTTTAAATGTCTTCAAGTATTTTCGTACAAGATATTTTGAAAATCGTTTATGAGTAGTTTGCAACGAGGCATTATTTTCAATAATTCACATTAACATTATCATCTCCATTAACGTTTGTAGTCTGCAAAAATGTTGTCACATTCTTAAACAGCCTTTCACCATCATTTCGCACCACCTTTCTTCCAAAGAAGACCTCCATAGCATTGCATTCTATTACGTCATAACCAACACTACACCCACCATAAAATCAAACAAAACCTATAGTCTATATCTTCGCAATGTCTCACACTCCATTGACCCTTCACACCCACTTTCTCACTGTTTCCCTTACGCATCTTGTTCAACTATCCTCGCTCTCTCGAGTGGTCACGATCAAATAGACGAATTTGCTCGCGTATTCCAATCCCTCGTTCCCCTATATCCCTCTCTGCTTCTCTCATTCTTTCCCTCTCTTCTCTCTTCTTTCTTCTCTTGGCGAGTGCAATTTGCCAGGCGCGAGGGACACGCGGTGCGCTCGGGAGCAAAAATAGAAACGCCGCTCGATACTATTCGTGTCAAGTGTGAGCCCACGGGGCGTCCCTCTCTCTTACTCACGAAGAAGAGGAAGAAGCAGAAGGAGAGAACAAGAAGAAGGAGAAGACGACGCGCGTGGTCCAGCGTTGCGGTCTAGCTCATATATATATAAGTGCCTTGATACGGTCAAAGGGCATAGGGGGAGAGAATTTCAACCGCGACTGGGTGGGCGATGGCCGGGAGGTTCAGATGAGCTGGCACGAGTCTGACGTTTTCGAAGGGGTCGATGGATGCTGGATGACCGGACGCTGAGTTTTTCACTCGTGGCTATGATTTTGTGGCTTTGAGTGGATATAGCCGTGTTGATCGAGGGTAAGAGAGTGTTTACCAAAATGATTGATATCGAAGAAAACATGAAGTGGTGTTGGAAAGAAATGCGATGGATAAATTGAATTGCTTTTCTTTTCGTGTTTATTTTTCAAAATATATAAAGCTGAATTAGAAGTGAAAACTCGTTTTACTCTGATTACTTTTAAATGAGATTAAATAATAATTTTTGAGTGGAAACAATGTGTGTAGAATTTACTACGTACTAGCTTACCTCAAGGGAGACATTTATACTTATGACATTACTGGAATCTCATGTACCTACAGTTTGTTGTCGAGAACAATGAAGTTTCTAGATTTTTCCAAATAAATGAAACATAATATTTGAATAACAAAAGTAAATGTTTATCAATTAATATGCTTTGTTAACTTTTATTTTTGTTCGAACGATTTTGCCATGTAATTATAAATTATTACGTTATAATAATTTAAATATGCTTCCCTGAATTCTCATCAATGTAAATTTACTGATTCACAGTTAGATTCGTTAGGGAAAGTCAAATAAAAGTTATAATTTAATAAAGTTAGCTTATTATATTCAGTGTTATATTTAACTACGTGTCAGTTAAACCTTAAAAATTATCATTCCTTATCACTTCATCGAGAATTCAAAGAAATAAATGCCACTTCAACAGAGAAAGATAATAAATGTAAAATAATCAATATGGTATTTCCAATAAAACAAACCCTCAGATTTAATTACTGCTAGCAATAAATCCTTCTCTCCTCTGTAACAATTCGAAAAATCACGCGTATAGAAAATCCCTCATTTTTGTTGACTTTCGGACATGAGAAAAATAAGCTCTCACTCTCACACTATCTCTCTCTCTCTCCTTTATCTCCCATCGACTTATCCAGGCTAGCCCCAGCATAGCCTGTGTCGCATACATATGCATGAACAAATCTGTGGCGCACCGCGCGGACGAGAGAAACAGGGGGATGATGCCTTCACGTGACCAGAAATCGCGATTGCGCCAACAACCGTCTGCACGCGTTATGCCGCAGTATTGTCTCTCCTCCTGTGCAGTAGTGCGCGCGCGCGCGCGCAGCTTTTTCGACCCGATTATACGCTCGTAATATTTGCACGTGCTACAGTAGTGCGCGCCAGAGCGGCTCGTAATTAAATGAACTTTTCTCCCTCTCTCTTTCTACGTAAGGTCTGAAAAAGAGATTTAATATATTTCTTTATGAAGTTGAGCAAAAAAAAGTGAAGAATACGTTGACTCCACTACTTTTGGGTGGGTATACACGTACTTTTAAATTTGTGGTATGTGTTTATGTGCTTTAGAACGCTTATACCTTGCATCATGGTCTATAAACTGCTTTAGATATATAAACCGTGTTTTCATACCAGAAGGTTTATTTTACCTACACTTATATATACGTAGTTTGTGTTTGGAAATGCATTTTTATTTCTAGGTCATCGAGCCAAATTCTAAAGGTTTTTTTCTACCATTGTGCTTTTAAGCCGAGGTGCAGTGCAGTGTAATTATACAAACTTGGAAAAATTTCATTGATGATTAGATTACAATTTTGCCTGCCTTATGCAACTCGAAAATTTAATGCCACAGTCAAATGAGATTTGGCCGACTGAAGCTTATGCCCTACCGGAATTACACTCGGCGCAGACGAACGGTATCTTTCTTTGAGAAAGGAAAATTCCAAGGCAGGCTTTTAAAGGTCATGTAAAAAGGGAAAAAAGTTTTAATTAGCTTCTTAAATACAGAGGCTGCTTTTCCGCCCCAGATATTAATTATTCTTGGCATTCCTTTGTTCTATTATTATAATCATTAATTTACAAGGCGCCGGGATGATAAAGATTAAGACGAAGGGTATAAACGAAGAGATTTTCTTGTTTTACGCGAGTAAAATTAAACCAAGAGGCTACAAACCGAAACGACAAAGCAAAGTTTAGTACAACAATGAACGAAACGCAACGCAAATTGGAAAATAATTCTTTTGATGAATATTTCCAAATCATGAATTCTTATTGATAAAAGAATTTTGGTTATATATTTCACATGAGAAAATAAATTGAACTTATTTTTTATATATATGCAAAGAAAAAATACGGATATTTTGAACCATGATATATTTATCACTTTATGCTCAAAAATATCAGTTTTCCATGGCGTTTGCATATAGATAGTGACGTGTCGATGGAAAAATTCTAGTTGTGTAAAAAAATGCAGCGATATGACAAAAAAATGCTGTCGCGTGTAGAGGTAAGTGAGTTATAGAATTTTTTTTTTTTTTTTTTTCATAAAAAGTATAAATTTTATATTTTAAGAATAATCAAATTTTATCAAAAATATTATTAATAAAGAAAATTTGGGTAATAACATTCAATAACAATTCTTAACTGATCTCACACTTGAATAATCAGATGAGATTCGGTTAACGTATCATTTTCAGTGAATAGCACATAAAATCCCACATAAAACGAGATCTCAAGGGGGATATAAAGTCTAACTTTCCATGAGATTTAATAGGAAATTTATGCAGCATTTCGAATGTAGTTTTCTCCTCCCCTAAAAATCTTTATTATATAGAGCCTCACGTCCTAAAAATTTCCTCCATTCATCCATTCATCGCTCACCATACCACATATCCTTCCCAAACAAAATCTCAACTCCCCAATTATATATTAAACATTCCCAAGCGATCAATCCAGCCACGTATCAAGCACCGTCAGTGGTAGATCCTTTTGACATCCAAACTCCCCCAACAATACCACAACCCTTCGACGATCCTCGTAGCCAACATTTGCGAAACCATTATCCCACAGGCCCTAGAGACACTCGGCGCATGCCTCTAGCTCTCACCATAATGTGATTCGGTGATAATGAGCAGTACCCCGCTGGCTCCAATCACGTTGCGTCTATACAGGAGGCTGTGGTCTCCACTCTAGCGACGCGCTCGCATGGCTGGGTCAAAAGCCCTTCGCTGAGTAATTGGCAGGCGATGCGTGGATTGATGGCTTTCGCGCTCTCACGTCGTACTCGATCGCGACTGCTTTATAACGAGAAGAGAGGTGTTTGTGCAGGAGAGAGTAGCGCGGTATCGCGTTCGAAAGTGTTTTTGGAATTCGTTTTCCACAGGATGCGATGTAGATGCAATCAAGTCGAGTAGCGAATTATGGAGTTTGGCATGATGAGTTGGGAAAGAATTCGAGGAGGGGAAATATTAAACTGTACGATGGAAAGGAACTTTACGCCGTTTTAATAAAGCTTTGTCTATTATACTTTGTCGATTATTCCTACAGTAGTCAAATACTAATATTCAAAAAATGGTAAGTTATATTTAATAATTATTATTTGGCAGATATTGTATTGGTAAAATTTACATACATGTTTGCAATCTACAAATTATTTACTTTTATTGTTTGATACTTGAATAGTAATTTATGTTCCAACAAAATAATATAAACCTGCATTAGCTGTATTGTTGTTGCAGTCTGTATTTCTCTCATACGAAAATTTAGATGCAAGTCACGTATATACATAAAGCTCTATACTCTTAAATCAATTATGGCATAATAATTGAGTAAAAATAATAAGAACGAAAGCATTGGACTGATAATAATAGAGTTTCATTTTCAAAGCCATCTTCATTGATTGTAACAGTAAGAACTTCTTGCATATCGAATTTTATAACTTACTAATTTTCAAACAATTTTAAATTCAATTGACGGTAACTCGTACTTCAATGATTTCTTAGTTGCTTTGTACTCTAAAATAAAATAACTTTCTTTAAATCTATTTGCATTCTTATTAACAAACTCCAAACTCAGAACTTTAAAGAAGATTAAAAGTTTACATAATTTCTGAAAATTTTTTCCACGTGCAAAAAGTTTTTTTTTCAAAAACCGTATTGAACAAAAATCTTTAACAATTGAAATTTGATAAGAAGTTAGGTATGTAATATATTAACATCAAAATAGCTTCCTGATAGACTTTGTAACTTAATTTTTATGCTATGTGCATGCGTTCAATCGAAGTTTAAATTGAATTTTCGGCAACCAACACCGTAACTTTATTAAAAGACATCTAAAAGAATTTAAAACCCCTAAATATTCATCGAAAACTCTTTATTTATCTAAAGACGCATGCACCCTCAACAACATTTAAATCAAGTTTTTTCCATCTGCTCTCAATTCCCTATTGTCCCGTTAAAAGATCATGCAAAACCTTTCCGTGAAATCTTCCTAATTAATTCCGGGTCGCCCTCTCTCCACGTTACTCACAATAGCTGCAGAATGCTAATTAATAATTCATTCAGAGATTTTTAATGCCGTCAAGCGGGGCCAATTCATTAAAAGATTTGCCGCGACAAAAAACCTGTTCACCATCCCTTTTTCTTTCTCTCTCTCGCGTCCTTCGCGTTTCGCGTTAAAAATAACTACACACCCGCACTGAGCCGATTTACAAAGTGAATCCCCGCCCGTGCGGATTAAACTTGCCGAGAGCGAGAGACAGAAAAGAGAGACGTCCATCGGCAGGCTGTAGAACGTAGACTGCAAGAGCGCAGGAAAATGAAGTCGGCACAGCACGCAATAACTTTACGGCTCTAGTTATAAACTCCATTGCCATTAGCATTAAAAAACAATTTTCTCGCGAAGACGCACACGACCACTTTCGTCGTCAGGATTTCCTCTAATCCTGCTTACGGCAAACTCGAGTTTTCCACGGCTAATGTGAACCTAAACTTTTCTCTCGTATATAGTTGAGAAAAAAAAGGGCACAAAAGGACGACCTGTACGTATCCGTACGTGCGTGCGTACTTTAACTGATTAGGGACACAGCGGGATACCGTGGAATAATTTCCACGATGGAATTAACGGCTGGCATACCAAAGTCGTTGAGATTTGTTACAGCCGATTACAATGTCAAGCGGGATATTAAGTAGCCGAAATGTGGGGAGGGTGCGAGTAGGCAAGGAATATCGCGACCACGGTTCCAAAGTGCGATTAAGTACATGGAAATGGGTGACGATTTAAATTACAAATTTCGACGGATAAATTAATCTATTTTGGGCTGTGAATACAGTAGGGAGGATAAGACTATGTTTATTATCTCATCTGCAGCAGAGAAGTAATTTACTAAAGGTGTGCTTTTACCTTTGAGATGGTTTTAAATGAAAGACGCTTTTGTAGGCGTTTGAATTGTTTACCCGTGTAAGTATAGCATCGAAATCCAATGTAATATCGTAGTAGTAATTGTATACTCGGTACTACTACTAGCGGTTGGACAATATTTTAATTCAATGCGAAGTAAACGCAGTACGGTCACGACAATAAAAAACATTTGAAACGTTTAGACACGTAGTTTCTGCTACGAAACTCAAATAAGTTTTAGCATTTTACATTGTAGGCGAATGTTTTTAATATAAAATAAATAATTATTTTAGTTTGAAATAAAATTTTAATAGTAGAATAAAATTACGTGCTGGAATTATTTATTGTAAAATATATAAGTATAAAATATGATATAATATTATCGATACCAGGGAACCTTTTCTTTATATAATTAAATTATACGCAGAAAAATTAAAAGTCTGTTTATACTTGTCGTTTACCAAAACATTCAAATTGAAACCAGCTTTTACTCGGGTAAAAAGCAAAGTAATGAAATATGTCCTTTACAGTTACTCTTTACTTTTAGAATTGCATCGTAAAGGTAAAAGTTTTCTTAACCGTAAATAGAATCGAAATATGAAATCACGTAGTAAGTGATATACCAAATATTAAAAGGAAATAAAATGTAAATGTAACACAGATTTCAGCAAAATTAAATATACTGAAGCGCTTGAGTGAATTTTGAATAGATCTGTGTATATACAGTTAACTGTAGATGACGGCAATTCTGGCGAACATCAAAAGCCATCAGCTGTTATTAAGTAGGGGTCTGCGGTTTTTACATCGTCAAAGCAGTATCTTTATAACATCGTTATTAAAATTTTATGATAAATCGATAACCAGTCTTGTGATATTAAGTAATTTCCTGTCGTAAAATATCTCGAAAAATTTATGAAAATTATAATCAAAATAAAAACTATTGAGTTTTAAAAAAAATTCATATTATCCAAAGGATTCCCTTTAAAAAGTTCAACATTTTTCAAATTATGTATTCAACGTCAATTTACCCTTCCACACGTACAAAGTTTCTTTTTATATACTTAAACTCACGTTCCGAACCTTCGAGCAAAGTCTACAAAGCAAAAAATATAAACGCGTCTTCTCACCACAACCCAGCTAATGCCAAATCCTCGATAAGTATTTACATTTTCTAGCAGCTGGAAAAATTCCCGTATATATACGATAGATCGTCCGCAAAACGCCGTCGTTGTCGTCGTAGTCGTCGCGCAATTCGTCAGCGGTATATCATCTCCAACTCGTTTCCGGGGCTTCGAGGGACTGTACTACGAGACTCCCACTCACCCGAAGGAAAAAGAAGAGAGGGAATCGTTCGACGTCGAGTAGCCACTCGGCTCTCTCTCTCTCTCTCTCTCTTGGAAAATCAAGCGATTCAACTCCTAGCTGCTGCTGCTGCTGCTCTACCCGCTTTGCTCTGCTTTTTCGCCTGGGAAAGAGGAAAAAAAGGTCGGCGAAAAACAGAAAAACGCTGACACGTGGAAGAGTGAGAGAGAGAGAGAGAAAGTTATTGAGAAGAGCCGAAGTGGTGTCGAAAAAATGGATTGTAGGCAGCGCACTGCTAGTGTAATGAGATTTGTAGGGTCGATAGTTTTAAAAGTAGCACGCGATTGAAAAAGTTTTCGAGGAGAATTATGATTGGGGTAGAATTCCGAGAGATATTAATTCTGTGAGTAGAGCAAATGTTGACTTTTATGGAGCAATTCCATTGTAAAGTGTGAATTTACGACGTTCAACAGTAAAAATTGCAAATATTAAATTTTTCTCTTAAATTTTCAATGAACATCTTCTAAGCGTCGTTTAACCCGACGAATTTTCTTGCATAAAGCAATGGTTCCTTTTTATCGCTATGATTTCATTCGTAAAAAAACACTATAAGTCGATTACATTTGTATACAAAGACCCGCAGTCGATATACGCATTAATTGCTACGCCGCAGCGATAAATCAATATCCGAAAAGTAATAAAACATTGGTGCTATGTATCTAACGTCAGGCATGGCGACCGCAACGCCATAACGTGATTCGGCCTTCTCTCTCTCTCTCTTTTGGCCGTTTCATCGAGCCTCGATTATTTATCTACGTTATCCATCGAAACCTGAGCCACGAAAAAACTTGCCAAGAAACATGACTCCCCTAACGCAGGACAAAACCTATCATATCCACCAATCGATAAAACTGTACATTGTATAGAACAAATCCTCATACACACGTACGTTACTTCATAACAATGATTACATTATTTTCTTTCTTCTCTACCTCAACTCTATTCGTTCCTCTTGCTGCTAATAGCTTTTTGTGCACGTCGTAGTTGATCGCCGCTCGTAAAATGTTTACTCGTTCGCGGTGAGCGCGATTTTACGAAGCCGGCAAACAATGCGTTCAAATGGGTTCTATGTGTATACGCGCGCACTGGTATACGGACGATTGCACCGAACTTTCAAGCAAGGCGGATCAACAGCATTGCACACCCGAGTAAATAATAGTACTGTTGTACGACGCGGTGTACACGTGTAGTTTTCTAAAGTTGACCAACTGCTCTGGACAATCTGGAAATCGAGGATGCAATGAGGAAGTTAAACTCCAATCACGGTCGAGAGATCTGATTTGCGAGGACAATAATGATGTGGTGAATGTGGACAATAAAGTTTTATGATGTAAGTAGATGGAAAATGTATATATATATATATATATATATATATGGGGAGGAAGCAATATATTTCTATTCGAAGAATATTTTATGGTGATACCCGCAGCTGCAGATTTTTAAAGTGAATACTAAAATAGTGGAGTAAAGGTCAAGAGCATATCGCGACCCTAAACTTTTTACGACACGTCGAGATGTACTCTTCTTATCTTTTGTGTATTTTATGACGATGATCTATAGCGTCAATAGCGATACTGTTATTTTATGCCCATTGGTAGTATAAAAATTCTTATTCTAGAAATATTTCATATAACAATTCGGCGAAATGAATTTGTTACGTAATATACAGTTATTACTATAGGTGTATAATGTAATCATATGTTTTAATATCAAAAAAATTGTTGAGAATTATTAAATCATTCTATAATTGGTTGATTTCTCGGGCATTTAAATAGAACTTGTAACAATTGAGATTCAGAGAATGTATATTATCTCATTCCTAACTTTCGGATTATTGAATTGATTAATTTGTTTGATCACATAAACTTTATCTAACTTTGTGATACGGGATAGGTATGTAGGAGTTATGACTTTGATGATTAGTACGTAATTTATTCAAAACCACATTATATATCGTATCCATTCATACGAAAGAGAAACTTGTTGGAACTCAAAGTCCGGTTTAACTGTAGCATGTCTATTTGTACCTATAGATATCCACAGAGAAAGCATTCGATTTAAAAGATAACAGAATGTTTTATTCAATATTGGAAAATATTATGAAATTACTGTAAGCTAATGAATATTTTAAATTTTATCGATTTGTCTCTTTTTTTTTAAAGTATGTATCAAACAAATTTCATCAAAGAAGTTTGTATCTACGCAATCCGTGGTTAAATGATGAATATAAAAAAAATAAATAGTTCGATTGCGTTACCGTTAAAAATAGTTTAGAAAGTAATGCATTCCATCTCCCACGGGGATATCAGTTCAAGCGATATCCGAAAGATAAGATGAAGTTCATCACTGTCCTAGTGTAAGTGATTGAGCATGGGGGTGCGATCCCAGATAGTAATCGAAGGTCACTGCTGTAATCGAAGATAGAGTTCAAATTTTTCTTGAGGTCAAATAGATATTTAATCAGAAAGTGAGCCTTAAACGAATGGTAAAGTACTAAAACATTCCTCGATTGAAATCACTTAATGTATTTTAGTGCCAAAATTCAAAACCTATTAAGATAAAAACAATCGATGGATATAGAATTCATCGATAAAATTCACAGGTGCCTTCTCTAAACGAATGAATACGAACCTTTCTCTCTTTTTCCTCATCCCCTCTCTCATTCTCAACCTCGCCAACGCACTGCCATTAATCTGTTCCGGACACGCGCTTCCACCCACGCACTTTCCAACCGAACTCTCACTACAAAACCCCGCACTGTGAATGCACAAGCGAGACAAAAAGAAACCATCGGATGATCCGCGAAGCGTCACGAACAACGTGCGCAGGAACAAAAAAAAAAACACACCGTGGGCGAGATGTAGAAGGCCACCGATGGTTTGCAGAGCGCGTACGGAAAAGAGATTTCCCGCGGATGGCGTTGAGATAGAGAGAGAGAGGCTAATCCCTTAATCCTCAGTAGGGAACAGAGCCAGTAAGTAAAGCTAAGAAGTGGAAAGGAGACTGACAAGATGATATGAAGCGCTGGAAATCTATAGGCCTTCGACGCTTAAGCAAGCCGATCGAGACTATGAGACGTGATTTGTTTTTTTCGGACGGATTGTTGGAAATTGGGATGACCTGGTTTTCAGCGTGACTAGTGGTATTGCCCAATATGGCTTTGTAAGTAAAGGTAAAAAAAAAAAACGATTCTATTTTAACGCATGCGGAAATCAATATTTGTTTTTTTATAAATACATCTCTTGTGTTCTTACTGGATTTTTCGTGTTTTTCTTTTTAATCATTTTGAATAATAGAAAGTTTCTGTTTTTTGGAAGAATATATATTTCGCATACAAATACAAGCAAAAAATGTTATCCACAAGATTACATGTAGCCATAAAATACATTAATGTTAAACATAAATTTCATCTTTGTGTTATTATACCGACCCTTTTGTTTTGTCACGTAATAAATTATCTTAATCTTCCCTGAATTCAAATACGACTCTTCTACACATTTTGAAAAAGGTAAACCCCTTCTTCAGGCAAAAAAGTGTGAACAACCACGGCAATAAAGGTACACCACTTATCTTTTCAAACCATCAATAACAACAACAACAACAACAACTCGACTTTGCCGCATGTCAACTAATCCCATTTTCCTTCCCAACAAAACAAATATCCAGCGCGCAGACGGAAATTATTATACCCCTTGTGTAATAGCCGAGCATTAAAGTCAAGTCCTCGAGCGCGCAACACGCCGCCCATAGAAATAAACGTCCATATTCCAGCGCGATAACTTAGCCCACCCCTGCGCTATATCCATATATACACAACCCGGTGAATCTACTACGACGACCAACATCTCCGCGTTGTCGTCGTCGTCGTCGTCGCGAAATCACTATTTACGGTTTAAGGCCTGCCGTTACGTTTAAGCTCCCAAGCGACGTTTGCGATTCCGTAACTAGGTAACAGAGCGTATCACTGTACCAGTCCCCCCGTACAAACTTATCCCTTTCAGCTGTACGCGCGCGTTCGCCGAAACAAAGCCCCTGTGGATCTTCGTTTAACGCTTAGAGGAGGTGGGGAGAGGAGCACAAGCGTTTGAATCGATCCACATGATGATATTCAAGGAAGATGGAGACACGTAACGAGGGCTCGTCGAGGCGACAGTGACGATGAAAATATAATTCGATGTACAGAGAAGGGAGGGCGGGAGAAGATTGCGAATAACGGAACGAGCCTCGTTGCCTCGCGTTATAGCTTCTTCGAGGAGGTAGCCTCATTATTCGTCGCGAGCGACGTCGATAAATGGAGCGGAAAATTAGCATTCTTTACGATGGGCGAGACTGTTAAATAATGATGCAACCGCTATCACTCTGTGTAAATGCGTTAAATTTTATTGGCGACAAAATATATACGCGCGCGACGTTTTCCAAGCGATCGTTCGCCGAGTTTGGTCGTACATTTACGTAATTGCGCGATGGTGTAGCTTATGCGTTATTGTTATTTTTCGTTAATGGGCTCTGTAAAAATTGTAACGACCTCGGTGAAAAATGAGGTTAATGTTAGTAATTGGATTTACGGTATCGATTTTAACCGCGGATCTAGTATATATACATCGCGGTAGGGTGAACTTTATCAAGTGGTTATATTGAGATGATGGTATCCGTCTAGTTAACCTATTTGTGACCCGTGCCCTGAAAAATGCAACAAATGCTTTTATACTGTGAAACTTTCTCATCAAGCGGTTCGGAGGTAAAAATAGGATCTTGTTGGAAAAATTTTGTATCGGATTAATAATGCAATTTTAAATGTAGCTCATTTTACTTTTGTACAGAAACATTGTCTGACTATACATTGCACATATCTACTGATATCTACTTGGCAGTTTTTTGACTCGAATTTTATTTGTTATTGAAATTAATTTTATTGGCACTTTTTTAACTAAACAGTAACAATAATCCATTCCTTCGCTTTAAATAAAAATATGTATAAAACTATTAATTACATTAATAAACATTACAATTAACCCGGATAAAAAGTTAATAATATTTTGTCCGGAAAATAAGCCTTATTCAAGTACCGTTACAAATTGGCTCTTGAACCTCGCCTCTTGATCTCGATTTTAAATCTTAAAAATTTTCTACAATTCGTTAAATTTAAACATTAGCATACTAGGCGCGCGCGCGGGGACACAAAAACCCAATCAATCGATATACCTATATATACTCCCATCTAGCCACCCACGTATACATCTCAACGAGACCATCTCCGAAAAGTTCTTCCGCCTCGCGGCCACTCAACCTTAATTGCCCGAATAATCTTCGATAATCGATACACGCAAATTAACGCGATTCTCTCATTATAATCGTTCTCCCATTAGTAGAGCATCTGGAAGAAATGATTTTGAGAATGGAGAATTTGTTGTCCCTGCCGCACAATGGGGCACCAGTGTGTGTGTGTGTGTGTATGTGTAGTAACAGCTGTGAGTTCCGTTCCGACCTACTTACACGTGACCGAACATTTTGAATTCCATCTCTCTATATCCATTAGCGCTGCTGCCCGGCGAAGAAGACGAAGTAGGCTTTCCTCGCGGAGTTTCGGACGACTGAGTATGTTCTCTCGGCCGCGTCAGCGATAAATTTCTACTCGCCTGTGCTCTGTATCCAGTGCGTATATGTGTGTATGTGTATGGTACTGGTGATATCGAGGAGAAAATAACACGCGTGTGTATACACATACGTACGTATGTAGAGACGTACGCGTAGTATTATGTCTTGATACGGCCTATACGTGTCGTAAATACAGGATAGGCGTATAGAGCGGGTTATATAGTCTACCGAGTTTGTGATTTCAGACGCGTCTATACAGGGGCAATAAAAATCGACTTTGCTACGTCGCGTTACGAGCTCGGAATCATCGAATGCGATGCTGTAAAAATTTTTTTCTCCATTCGTTTTTTATAGAGTGAGAATTTTTTTTACGTTCTCTTTGCTACTGGTGGTGGTAGAAAAAAAATCGTTAACCGAGGATATGTGCGAGCTCTCGGATATTTTATAATGATTCATTATGAAGAGTGCTTGGGTAACCGCAGCTCTTAATTGGACGAGTAAATAATTAGAAGCTTTGTGAAAACTGGAAGAGGAGAGAGTGTATATTGATTGTAAGGGCTGAATTAATTATGTTGTGTTGAAAAAATTAACAGCGGATATTTCTTTTTTTTCTTTTAACGCAATATTGGATTTCATCGCGAGTTTATATTGCCTGAATTATACTGGGAATGCAATAATTTTATATAAAATATAAATAAATAATTAATCGTAAAATAGTTTATTTAGAGACTTTTTTTGTAGAAACTGTTTTACAATATTTAAACAGTATTAATCGGTAAAATACTACGCGCTTACTGTTTCAACAGCAGTAGCTTCCAAGAAATAATTATTATACATTTATACGCTACATCGTTGAGATACTTTACCGTTGAAAACGACTTATATACTCAAGCGTGTTTTCCGAGAAAGTCACAAATGTATTCGCAATAGGCGAATCAATGGTATATTCTACTCTACAATAATTGCCGAGAATATGTAATCTTTAACGTGAATTAGCATTAACTTGTCTTTAGTTCTTCGTTTAATATAATGAGAGTTCTTAAGAATTTATATTAAATGAAGACTATTCTATTCTCTGGCGCATATTATATTATATCACCCAGATAAAAAATGTCAATTAAATTTGAATTCAGGTCCTTGGCTTGTTATATATTGAAGTATATCCAACATACCACTATGCAAGAAAGATTATTCAAAATGAATTTTCGAACCATTAACGGAAACTACCATTCCACAACTCTTTCGAATTATTTTTTCACTCGACCTCAATACCCAACCAATTCAAAATTAATCAATCAACCTCCATTTATGGTCTGCGCGTACGGCCGAATGCTAATACGGCATTGGCACATTCGTATTGGCTTCTCCTTCTCTTTACCTTTGAACCCTATACCGAATAGAAAGGTAATAAATAACCAGCCGCAGTCGGCGCCCTGAAAATTTCAGCGGATTTACCGATCATATTTCGTCGTTATATATCGACAAGTGTCCAAAGGATGCTGGGTAAACTGTCAGCAACCCCAGCAGGCGATTTTGAGAAATGACCGGCTGTCGGCTGGCTATGCTGTTCTCTTCGTGCGCAACATGCCAAGAATTCCAATTATCCGTTTCATTTCAAGCGACCGCCGCGATGCCGGTAGTAGTGGTATTAACGAGGAATTGGTGTGTAGTCACACGCTCGCGACCGCGTTTAAAACGATCGCCGAGCTGACAACTGCGTGCGCTACCGCGTGTTTACAAGGGTAGCGTGGCAATGCGGAGGTTGGATTTATGGGCTTGTGCATGGGATTCGGTGAGAACACGTGACGTGTGAGTGGGTGGTTGATCAGTTTTTTTGTTTCTGGTATTAGCCTTTTTTGGGAGGTTATCAAAACGACACGTTTAAATGCGGAAATCGATTTTTTATGTTTTTTGGGGAGGGTGAATGATAAATGTGTTTTGAGAGATTAAAAGATTCAATATTTGCTAACATGTTATTTAAAATTCTATTTTTTATCATGATCATAATTATGATGTATGACCGCAAAGAATAACGACTCTGAACGTGAGTTTTGAAAAATTGTCGATATAATGATCTAATACTTTTAAATTTAAATAGTCGATCTTGTTTGAACAAGTCATATTTATAATATCTCGTAAGACTCAATTTTTCTTCTAATATCTAGAATTTTTGATGTAGTTAATAGTTTTTTTTTCATGAGTTTTCTGATTAATAGCTTATCCACCTTTAAGTAGAACACAAACTATCTTTTTACTTGTTAGTTATTCTACTCAACGAATCAATCATAATAAACGTACTAGAATCAAATAATGACAATCTGTTACATTTTTATAATGCAAAAAGGCATTATAAACCACATATTACTATGATAGAAGCTTTTGCATAATGAAAATGCATTTCAGTTTATAATCACATGTTTTAAAAAAAATATAAATATCAAAATACTTAAAAAATGAAATATCACATACCATTACAATTTCTTAATTATAATTTTTAAAGATTTCGTTATAAATTGATAATTACAATAAAATTATTTTAAACATTATTGTATTTTCACAGAACTAGAATGAACAATAAAACGTTTTTTTTTTACTAAGAAAATGTACATATATAGAAATTACTCATTCCACTCTGATTACCACGTTTCATCCGTATTGCTTTTCTTTACTTATACATTAGAGTATAAAGTTTCCCGCTTGTTATCGGAAAAAATATATATTTTCACAAGAGACACATTTCTAAGTTTGCCTTTTAAAGGGATATCACTCTTACTACACTGGAGAGATTTATTTCTATTCAACTCGAGTATCATATTTTTTTGTAAACACATCCTTCATGAACGCGATGAGAAAGCAATGCATAAGTTTGAAAGCGTTCCCATAGTAACCGATTTCATCAGAATAGAGTTTCCAAAGAAATAAAGTAAAACTATGTCTCATATGTTGATAGTATGTACACAGATTATTAAAGAATACTGCGCGGCGTTTGATATTCCAAATAACAAAATAACAATTCTAATATTTCAATTATGACAAAAAAGAAAAATTATTTTCGACAAAGTTTTCAATCATAATGTTCTAGAAAAAATGTTTTGTATTATTTTTTGTATTGAAATTTTCTAGCGAAAAAAATTAAATATCTTATTTCATTTTATTTAAATGTAATATTTCAAATTGTAACGTTGATAAATTTCAAAAATTAAAAAATTTCAGCAGCTAAATTTGAATTTTTTATACCTCTAGAGAAACATTAATTTTGCAAACGCAATATCCTGTCATCCCAGGAGACATAGGTTTCAGTGTATTTTTAAATTGGTTTGGAATCTACTTTTTCGGCTATCCTTCACAGTTTTATAGCGATGCGAAATTAAACTTATATTTAACTAGCAAGTTTATAACTTCTCAAAATTTTGTAATGTAAGATCAAGTTATTGTAATAATACCATAGATTAGATAACTTTATTCATTAATTACTTTGTTATAATCATTTATCTAAAATAACAATCAAACTCTCTTAAATTTACAGTGTGAACATTAATTCTAACAGGGGCAAAAGTTTACCATCTGGTGCCTACAGCCAGTGAAAAATTATAGTCTATTAGAGTCGCGCCGGAAATTAACGCAGGCTGTAGTTGAGATTTACTTTGTCATCAAGTTACACCACTATGTGATGTTTCCAAGCAATGACTTTTAACCGCTACTTTAATTACTTTAATCCGTAAACACGTACACCATTTTACTATATTTTTCTGTATTGTCACATTTTGATTTTTGCGTATTTATTTTATGTAAAAAAAATTAATTTAGTAAACTACATTACTCGATACTTAATAAACGTTACAGCAAGAATAATAAATCTTGTTGAAAAACCTCTAACTTTTCGACCTCATTGTAACTCCATCTCTTAACTTGGTAAAACGATAAATATCACTTGAAGAACTTTGAATCCTGCTTCAGTCCATCGCTCTCCCTTGTTTCCATTAAATTCCTTAGCTACATTTTTCAAAATTTCCAAAACTTGTTACAAATCTTTCTTTCGCTCAATAAAAGATTAAAAAAAAGTTTGCTAAGCGTCAAAGGTAGCATAATCTATTCAACCTTTATTGATTTCCCTTCAATGCTTATAAATGCATGAATATATACGACCATAAGCGTACTTTAATAACAAAATAACATTTTTTCTACTCTTATCCACCCAAAAGAGTTAAACAGTTCGACAATTTACTTCTCCTTCTCTAGCTATTTAAACCATAATTCCAATATTGATATTGAAATTTTTTCCTTTGCAACACATGCTACGTATCGATATACGTGCCCCAAATATAAACGACGAAAAAATTCTTAGAATTCAAACCCAATATCCCCGGATAAAAAAAAATTGAAAATATTACCACTTTTCATGAAAAATTTTCAAATAGAATGTCCATCACAAAGGACCCTTCGTACACAACATCGGTCAAATATACCAATACCCTCTCCCCGTCATCTCTTTTGATATGAAACGTTAAGTCGTATAAGCGCAGACTCACCGTTCGCCGTCGTCGTTGAAGGCGTAGTCACCGAGGATGAGATCTCGCAGCCGATACCGCGGCGGCAGCATCATAGGCAGACAAGGATCCGGCTCGTTCATGATGCCGATGCTGGCTTCTCGGACGGCGCGTCGTCTCTCGGTCGTCGCCGCCGCCGCCGCCTACCACCGGCCTCCTCTTACCGCGACGATCAATCCAGCAGCGGCGGCGGTGACGCGCTACTGCCACCACCTGCGCCTCCTGCTCCTGGCCCCACCACCGCCTCGTCCTCAGCATCTGCCGCCTCTTCCTACGGGCGCCAATTTTTTTTCTTCTTTTTTTCTTTTTTTTTGTCTCGTTCGACGTTATCGCACTACCACCACCATCACCACCAACATCACTGTGATGCTCATCGGCTCGTTAACACGCGCGATCGAATAGATAGCGACACTCACGGTAGACGGTTAACTCGCGGCACTTTTGTGGTGTTTTTTTTTCTATCTGGTTGATTGATTGTTTTAGGTGGGTGCGATAATTATTTATGGTTTGGTTGGGATGAAAATTAGGTGGTATAGAAAATGGTGATGAAGTTCGTAGTATTATTTGAAGGTGGTGCCAGTTTGTTTATGGGGATGGCGCCGTCGATGATTGGATGCTAAAATGTAAATAAATTGTGATTTTAATACGAGTGCTGGTAATGATATGCAATATGATGTTTTTGGTATAAGATTAAAAAGAATTCAGAAAATTTTCAGAGTTTCGTTTTGAGGTGAACAGGACAATCTATAATGAAATTGTAAAGTAATCAATGTAAGAATAAACAAATTCTCGATACTTCGTACCACTAAAAAAAAGTTATGTTAATATTCGTCGAATAAAAGTTCATGTTTTTCGTCTGCTGTGTTGTTAGAAAAGTCAACTTACGAGTTCTGAGTCTATCTATTCAGAGGTGTCCAATCAATACCTTTCAAAATTTTTTTTCATAACTCTCTACAAAACTAACCGAATACGTTACAAACTTTTAGACAAACATTGTTATTTGTATTTTGGTATTCAAACCCTAACAGATGTAAATAATATTCCAGTGTTTTGAAAAAAAAACTTCTTCCGTTCGAAATTTGGAATACGTACATTAGAAGAATTTTAGAATAAAAATTGACGTGAAGCTCAGTGAGTATATTCACGTCAAAGAAATCTAAACCACGATTGTTTATTCTATTTGGATTCGCTCATAAAAGTAAGTAATAATAATCTTTAGAATATTAGAAAACGAAAACTTTTGATTGTGTTTGCTTGATTTTCTGGTATTACAACAATGCTGTTTATAATTCAAAATAATGTTAAATTGCGAATCCATAAAAATTAAAATATTATAGGCAATATTTATCTTTCATTAATTTTACCAAAAAAATCAATAAATACGACTTACTTATGATTCGTTTTTAAATAAATTCAATAGATGCAATAGATTTTATAAACTCGGTTATGTACATAAACTAAAATGCCGAGAGAGAAATTCTCAACGCTTTTATATAAAAGTGATAAAGAAAACATGGAGTATCTTCAACTCGATAATGGTACAGATAAAGTCACCTTCTTTGAAAAACTTGTCGACAAGTACTTCACCTGACATACACTTCAAAAATATTTTATCTTCCAATATTTTACTTTTATACTTTAATATTTAAAATTAATGACATTTTATAATTTTAATACTCTAAACCTTCAAACGATAGAAATATTAGTTTTAAGTAATTTAGTTAGTTTAGAAAATCTAGCATTTAAATTGTCATTTAAAGAGATCCGAATGAAATGTGCATCAGTTTTAAGTGTCAATCGTAGGGGTCGTTACATTTCGATACTTTTGACTTCTTTGAGTAATGAAATTCATCAAACCAAGAGTCACCCAATGATATATATCAAAGTCATAAATTATTGAGAATTCCTAGATGAGATATTAAATTCAATAATATCCTTATGATTGATTAAACACGAGCTAAGTATATTTCAGTTTGATTACGTTCAACGTGATCTATCGTACAATAGCTTTTTATTGGGATTACGCCTGATAATTCCGAAATTTTAAAATATACTTTACGATAGAGCGCACATCGGATAAGCAAACTATAACTTCGGACAGGAAGTATCGGCTTCACTTGATTGGTGTTCCGGAAGTTTGTTCAAGCTGACCAAATAATATTAATATTGATTACTATTAAAATTTTAATTCTACATTATAATATAATCTATTCACCCAGTAAACTTTTTATATCTTCATCAACGATATATCAAAAGCGATATGAGAATTAATACTTTAAAACTGAAATATAAATCATCAGTTCTACTTACAAAAAAGTAAATAAATTATTCCACAAATTTACCTAACCCACACTTCTTATATATCCTAAACCTTCACTACCCAATCACTCCCCCAAACCGCGAAACCCGACATCGTCAGCATTCGTCGAAAAAGAAACACAAAACCAAATCCACACACGGGTAATCGTCGCCTCTGCTATTAGCACGCGACTGATTCTCTCATATCCCTCGACCGCCCCCCCCCCCCTTCCATCTTCAATTACAGCTACCACGTGACCCCGTTAGTCTCTCTCTCGCTCTCGCGTTTCACTCTCGAATTGCGGATAGGCATGCATACGTACCTACGTAGGTTACATCCCCGTACTGCTGCTGCCGTCAAGTCGCAACAGTAGTCATCGCGCGCCATTAAACACCCGCAGCTCGCGGATATTAACGTATACGTACATATATACATACGTACATACAGCCTGTCGATTTGTCGCCGCAATTCCTATGCACCGCAGGATTGTGTGCATGAACAGTCGCAGCAGGCTTTCTAAATTTTTCAGGATTAGTCGCGACGCCAGTATAGTCGTATAGTAGTAGTGGTACGATCGATCGGTCTGTATCCATGTGTATATATGTATATATATATATATATATAGGTAATGTGTATAGTGTACTGCGACACGGCTGCAGGCGTCTTGGAAAATTCAAAAGGCGCGCGGGACGAAGTTTAGTGGAGCGGCGATTGGAAAAGTTCATGCGCCCGCGGTTTTCACGTGGAAAGTTTGAAGCTGTATTTTTGCGAGGAGGAAACGATCACGAGCATTTTAATTGCGCGCAGTTTTGAGAGGAAAGGTTTTACGAGACAATGATGATAGTTTTTGTACAGGGAGCAATGGATTATTCATGGGGGTACGAGAGAAGTGGTATGGATGGTAAAAAAAAGTGAAGGTTACTGCGATGAACGACGAGATCGATTCATTTCCATTCGCTGCGGGAACGAGTGAGAAGCGTATATATATAAAAGTTTTTTACAGTTGCGCGTGGAGTTTTGCGTTGGCGATATTGTGAAAAATTGAAAACGACAGGGAAATGGACTGCGGATGATGTGGAGAAGTACGAGCGTACGGACTTGTGGCTCTATTGGGGATAATTTAATTATACGCACGTCCGGTGACCAAGGGAACGTAAAGATTTCCATTTGCCATAATGGTTTTGCATAAAATATTTTTATCTTCACTGTCATAACGCATGCTTTTAAGTGATTTTATTGATGTAATTTATGGGTTCCAGAGGTTTTACAATTTCCGTTCAAAGTTAATGCAATGGTATTAAAATATAATTTTGATAATGGAGGTGGTACTTTATTCTCTGCCAAAGTTATAAACTCATTCAATTCATGAGAAATTATAACGAATAACCATAAACACGCGTACCACACGTGTGCGTATACCCAGGCAATAATCACTGAACTGAAAATGTAATTATCTGGTATATATATACACGCACATCTGCAGCAGTACGCGCGTAATCGCAACCTTACACAACATCGTATAAAATCCACCGCAGCGGTGAATCCTCGTACTCGGCAATAATTAATTCCTAATCCGCGCAGCCTCCTCTTCACTAATTCACTATACAACCGTTACCTATAGCTACATACATCCATACATATTATATACATGCACGACAAAAAGTACAGCTGAGCGCTCGCGTATAAAAGATATATACTCTTTTCCGCACGTGAATTTAGGTTGCGCGAGGGCGGCGGGTATATAATGAGAAAGCGCCGAAGGAACAATGTGTACTATACTGCACGTACGTATACACCCTGGCTGCGCGCGCGCGCGTGCCTATATAAGCTAGGCAAGTGTATGACTTCGCGCAAGCCCGGAAGCTGGAGGTGAACAATAACCGTTGCAATTACTTCACGTTGAGGAGGACAGAAGAGAGAGAGAGAGAGAAAGAGAAGCATATGTGTGTTAATGTACGTGTGTACGTTTATATATGTGTATATATAAGGGGGAAGATGAAAGTTCAGAAGGTCCGACGAGGTGGCTTTCTTGAAGTTTTGGTTATGTGTGTGTGTGTGTGTGTGTATACGTGAGCGCGCACCGTATGTACACGCGTTCATTCGCGAAATAAACTTTGCGGAAGAATGCCAGAGGTTGTATAGGCCAGAAAGTAATCAAAGTATGCGAATTTCGAGGTTTATGGTAGTAAGTTTTCTTTTTAATATACGTATACATGTATGCATAGCCGCGTATATGTGTGAGTGTTTGACTTTGTGTTTGTGTTGGGTGAACTTCGAGGTTTTTCGAAAAGTAGTTTTCCTCATTATTTTATTCGAAAAGTTGATGTGTTTACATTGGATGTATGTAGAGAAACTTCTGGTGACATCAAGCATAATGATTTCGATAGCATAACGATATTTTATTAAATTATTTTTTCATATATATTTTATACTTTTCACCGTGTATTTTTTTGTTAATTGCCAATCCGACATTCATTTTTAAATACATTTTCAAAGTGAAATTCTTTGATTACTTTGTTCTTTTTCAGCTACATCAATTCATTTTATTTAAATGATTAATTTATATTACGTTTACCTGAAATGCAATGGGAGTTTTACGGTAAAATCAATCACATCGAATTGAAATCATTCAGCGAACCATGAATGGAATATTGAACTCTTTGAATCGCAGGATTAAAGCGAACAAAAAAAAATTCTATCAAATATTATATCCGATTTGGTTTTCAAAATATGACGGGATTAAATTCTTTAGAAATTGATAATTTTTCGGTGCTATACGTGTGAAATCGCTTATGACGTTTTTATCAACATAGAAATTTTATTATAAAGAAAAACCGACAATTTGATTTCTATTTATAAAATAAACGAGAAATTGTAATATACTGGCATCAGATAAACGTGAAGCTTCCAACCTATCTGCCACGTGGCGAACTGCAATTTCCTAATCTTGTTGCCCTAACCAATGAACCGGCATAGCTGGATGTCCAATTGCATTCTATATGTTGACATCTATTTTAGGACATGTTATTAGAGTTGAAATGAGAGACAAATTAATTTTAGAATTTCATTATGTATACCACGATTGGGAAAATCTCTATTTCGCGGTACAATTAACTCTTTCATTTATCAGAACTACAATAATATTCGTTTTCTTGTTGTTGAATACTAATGAGTTTTTAAATAACCTTTTCTGTCTTTTTCTTCAGCAAAGCTGTGTCAACAGTTCTACACACAAATCGAGAGCACCCAAGTCAGCAATTGCAGATAGCAGTCGCTCTTCGAGTTTCTTTGTAGCGCCGACAGCTCCTGAAGCCCACTATGCTCTTGTACAAGGGAACATTCGACAAATCAAAGGGTTGTAACACACATATATGTCTACATGGAAGTGTCTCCAAGGCAAACATGCGAGGCATTTGCCATAGCCCTGGAGCAAGGAATTCCTCAAACTGTCTTCGTACATCATGTGCACGACTACTACCACGTATGTATATACGCGCATCTACCTACGCCTTGTTATATCCGAAGTATGGAGAACCGAAGAGCTGAAAAGATCGTGGAAAATCTTTTAGTATCAGCTCAGACTTTTGCTGCTACGCTGTGAGAAATAGTTTTTCACAATTTTTTACGTCAAGGTGCTGGTGATACCCAACCCACACGAGGTGAGATTGAGGAAGACTTTCTTTTGTTGGAACAAGTGTAAGCGATTCGTGAGTAAGACACCTTTTTTAAGTTTGCAGAGTTTTTGGGGTACAAAGTGTTCTCCAGTTGTCGTTGAAGCTCGGAGTTTGAAATTCGAATATTCTAGGCGAAAAAATAATGGAGGAGTTTGAAAATGTCGAAGGGGTGAAATTGCGCTTTGAAGTTGAATTGATGAATTTAATCATTTTCATGGTTTGATTGAGTGAAGGTATTATAAAAGTAATCGGAAAATGTCACAAAATTTTTATTGCAAAAATGGTTTGAAATTTAGTATACATACATAGATGAGTCATTGCAATATATTCTTGCCGTAATTACGCATAAGTTGAAGTAGTATTTTATGTCGAAAATAATGACATAATAATTTTAGCTAGAAGTCGAATAGCTCTTAAGTTGTCATCGACAATAATGGGCTCTAAAATATGCTAAAAGCTCAAATATATAGGAACATCGATTTACAATAATTATTTGTCAAGTACAGTAGTTTAATTTAACCAATAAATCGTGACATCAAGAGATAATTATGTTTTATAATATTACATTAGTATACGGAATATAGTATATTGAATCATTTAATAATTATCTAAGATTATAAAAATTATTAAACTTTTTCATCTTGCAAGTCATATTTGCCTTCTATTGAATGCCGAAAGAGTAGTCGAGAATATTTTATATCCCTTTATTCGCTTTCCCTCGCTCTGTGAGAAATTCAAACTCGACCGAACGCTACAATACTTCACGATATTCTCTGTTTGGTCTCTATCTTTGCACGGGAATGATGTATCAATTTTTATGTGAAAGAGAAGTGCAAAGAGCCGTGATTTTTCCGATGATTTAAACGTGTAGCCTGCTTTGAATTCTGTACACAATATTAGTGAATTTTTACGAAAATTCAAAAGCGCCCTTAATTCATTAAAATAAGTCATTTGAATTTCAGAGTGCAAGACCTTTTTAAAGCCGGGACACAGTTCTTTTGATTATCCGAAGCTGATACAATTTGAATACAAAATCTCGGTTTCAGAAGAATAATTAAATTTGTGTCAAAACCTTTTCTCTTCTCATAAATCAAATACATTTTGATGTTCCTGGATAATTGAAGGTTTATATTTTAGCTACCATTTACACATTAAATAAATCATATGTCTCATATAAAATGAAAATGAAACGCTAAAATATTTATCAAAGGCATATTCTATTATTGACATTGTATTTTTGGCAATAAACTGTTATAGAAGCTGTACGAATAGACCTGTTTATCATTTCAATCTTGCTAAATCATAGGAAAAAAAAATTCAATTACGTTCTTTTATGAAACAGTACAGTTTAAATTGTTTAATTTACTACCTCTTTACCATGCTGCTACACAATTTTGCAATATTCTGTTTTTCAACGAAACAATTCAATGAAATAATCGATTATTCGAACCACTTGCTTAGAAACTACGCGCTAAGCCGCTTTAAAAAAAAAATACCTAAACATACCGATACAAAAACATTTTCCCCATAAATATTTCAAGAGAAAATCTGCATAACAATGTAGCCAAGTGAATCAGACCGCAAAAAACTTGAAACTACCGCGCATATACAGAAAACTCGCAGATCGATGTTAAAAAATGCACATTCCCCCGTGAATAACTCATGCGCGACAGTGTCGTTTGAAAATATCATCTTTTCAAAATCGATTTACGCGAATACACATACACACACACATAAACTATCCCATACCAGCAGCAGCCGACTGTCCCTTTAGATTTTCCCTAGAAAGTGCATTTACGGAAAAAGCGGATAACGTACAAGTCCGACCGCGAAATAAGTAATGAGCGAGTAGAGTTCGAACGAGCAATCAATGCGAGAGGGTCCTCTCCACCTTCTCCTCCTCTGCAATCGATAGAAAGAGAGCCTCGGAACTAGGGCTTTGCTTGTTTCAAAGAAAATTATCGTCATTATAAGCTCCCCACGCGCAAGCTCGCGCGTAATTCAATAAAAACCCTGTGTGTGCGCGCAGCATGCTGTCGCGCGTTAAATTGAAGGTAAAAGAATTACCGACGCGCAGGGATTGCAGGATGAGAGAAAGAGACAGGAAGGTAAAGACAGAAAGTGTTTTCTCTGATTCCTTCTGCATAGAAGCGTTATTCGTTATGTAAGTGGGAGGACGCAGAGAGGAAGGAGGGGATTAAAGGGTCGAGTGCGAGAGCACGCGGCCTGAATTGAATACAATGCGCAAACGCGAAAGTAGATAATTAATGGTAACCTAATAGGTTGGCGTTAATTAGAGGTGGTCTCGATATATTGAGTGGTGTACGAGGAACGAGTTGAATATAACGACACTATTATTTTATTTTTTATTTTTTTATTTAACAATGGGTTGTGCAACATGTTTGCCATAACGAAGTTTCGTCGGACTTTTAACGGTTACCAAGAATAAAGAATTTTCCTAGAATTTTTAAAGTGATTTTGCAAGATTTTTATGATATTACCTTAAACGTGGTGTTCGCGTGACGATGGCTTCGTTAGTCTTTGTACGTTACATTATTACATCAATTCGAACAATAAGGATAGCAAGGGGAAAAAAATGCCTTTTTCATCTCTTTTAATCGTTATAAGGTCTATATACAAAAGCCTGCGCTAAAAGGCCGAGGGAATTCTCGATCAATATTTAATGAAATAATGAAATTGCCGCAGAGCAAAAGTACAAATTCACGTTCCTAATTGACTTCTCTTGTCGAGTGCAGGATAAGCCTATACACACGGCGAATTCAATAAATAAAAGCCTGCATAAAATTTGCATAATTTTTGCGACACCAGAAATTTCAACGTCAAGCGTAATAGGAATTTACATTTTCCCCAAAATCCCGCCCTTAAGCAAGGCAACCATTACTCCGCCCTCTAATTGGACGCAGCCCCGTGAGGCGAAAAAATCAAGGAACTCTACCTCCAACTCTCTCTCTTCCTTCCGTACAATCGAATGGAAAATAAATTTGGCCAGTACGGTATTTCCGAGCAAACTCCTCTCCTCTAAACGCGCGGTTCCGAGCGCGTCCCCGGCAAATTTCTCGATTCGCAAAGTTAGCACGCCGCGGGCGCGGGGAGCAGAGACGAAAAAGAATCTCGCGAAGGAAGACAAGCAAGTACACACGGCCCCGAAATATTTTCCCCGTGTGATTCGATTGGTCCGAAGTTCGGCGACCCGATATACGCCAGGCGTTTATCGATTCACTCGTCTGTACAAAGCAGAGCGAGTGAGTGTGAGAGAGAGAGGAACGCGAGCGAGCATTAGTGATTCGGCAAACTCGCGCTTTCTCCTTTTGTCCGGGCGCTTTGTTTTCCACCCAGGAGAATGCGAGTGTTCAGGGAGGTGAATTTTAATGACGGAGTATATAGGGCCTCGAGAAACGCTTGACGATGCCAATTTTCCGGCGGGTAGATGAATGTATATGTGTGTATGTCAGAGAGCGAGAGAGAGAGAGAGGGAGGGAATGCAACTGCACCTGTACTGATAGGAGCTATAGGTACCCGAAAATAGGCGCGCAGCATGTGGAGCGTACGAGAGGCGTCGATAAAGTCTATTTTCGTTATTTGCACAGCGCGACTGCACCTAGTACACATGCCTTTTATACTGTGTATGTGTATGTGTGCGTGTATATTATTCGTCGATTTTTCGCACTCGCGTGGAATTCTTCATTTCTAGCTGCGTATATATCGCGTAAAAATGATATGACATAGTAGCGTCGTCGAGAAAAATAATAAAAAAAAGGACACGCTCTTGCGTATAGCGAGTAAAAAGAATGTAATGACAATTTTATGAAACACGCAGAGATCGAATAACTGCAGCAATCGCGTGTGCGAAAAATAGAGATATACAGAAAGAGAGAGAGAGAGTAGAGAAGAGGCAAGCGAAAAGCGAAATCGCGCGCGGCTGAATCAATTTTCCCGGGCCGAGGGATGAAATCGGAAGCCGGAGGAGTAGACGAAGCGCGATTCCTGAGAAGGAGGCCTTCGTATACCTCCCGGCGCTAAGGGGGACGTGAATTTCAAAGAGATTGATTCGGTGAAACGTGGCCGAGTATGTAATATATCTATAAATAACGGTCGACGTGTTATAGTATACATTCTTTCTTTTTACCCCATAGTTGTTATTTATACGTAGGGAGGGCTAAATAAGGGGCACGAGAATTTGGTAATAACTATAGGGGAAGACCGCCTTAATGCATTCGGAAGTTTTCGGGGATATCTCTTGCGGTGGTAGCAATACGCCGGTATAGTTGTATGGGAACAAAGTTAGCGAGCCAAATTGGAAGTGATAAGCGACACTGTTCTGACCGCCAATATATATAGATATACATATAATGTGTATATATATATTGGGGACTGAGATTTATCGGTGAGGTGGAATTTCGTTGCGCTAAGCAATTTTTTGTATATACGGGTCTACGAACTTTAGGGAAGTATTCATATAACGGTTAAGATAGGGGGGACGCATGAGTATATTCGGTGTTCTGTTGACGGATTGGCAGGTTTTTTTTATTGGGAGCTGGATAAATGATCCGGTGAAGAGAAAGCCGTAAATTTTTGTCGATTGCTTTGCTCGTTGTTAAGCGATTACTGTCACGCGAGTGATATTAGTATTCTGAAGTTACAAATACATGTGCTTTTTATGATATATATATTCTTTAAAATTAACATTTACTTATTTTACTTTTTTTAAAAGCTATTTATTTTTTACAATTTAAAATTAATAAAACAGATATATACATATATTTTCGACAATAAATGTTCTTTCCTGTTTTTTCTTGTATTATTAAAGTTGGAGCAAACATGTTCTCTCATGAATTTTTAATTAACAATAAATGCAAAAGGTATGTGGAATTCAACAAAATGAAAACTTTGAAATTTCTTTATCACACTTTGATAGAGAGGCATCTTTAATATTCCAAATGAAAACTCATTTCTAAAGTGAAATTCGATCGATATGCGGAAAGTGCAACATTCTCTATTATAAAAATGAATTAAAAGGAATCAGATAAGCCGAGCGAATATTATAACTATTGTGAGAATGAAAAGTATTACAAAGTTTTTAATTAACGGACAGTCAGATTTGTTTATTCACTGAGCTTCATTACCTGCAACTTTCCTAAAGCTAAAAACAAAAGTTTTTCACGTAATAGAATTTTAAAGTTTCATTGGACCTGGACGGACAAAAAGAGGTGAAAACTTTCATTGTTTTGATCATCTATTTGAAAGAAAAAGCAAGAAATTTTAGTCTCGATGAAAATGAAATTTTATCTGGTCATATTTCTAACAACTTTTCTCTATACTTTATTTCAATGTTTATCCAACGAACAAACATAAAAATATCAAATCAATATAATAAAAGCGAAATTCTCAAATAAACACTTTATTCGCAAATTTTACTTCAATCTCCTACTGTTTATTTTCCTCCCCCCAAAAAAGCTCTAAAACAATCGAAACCTGTCAACCTTTCCATCCACCTACCCTTCTACAAAACAATCTTCAAAATGTATTTCAATTCACTTAAGAAACTTGAAAAACGACCAAAAATCCGACTCTATCTTTTCCTTCCTCTCGTGTCACCCTCGTAGATACCAAAAAAAAACAGATCCCCAGGCTCTTCCCTAACGATGGTAATTTTACGAGACAGCACACAGGGGCACTAACGACGCTTACATACAGTCGTCGTCGTCGTCGTCTCCGATCCATTTCTCCGCGCACGTGTGCGCACGTGATGTCGGCCGGTTCGCGCGAACCGCTACCACGATGATGTTTGCTCCTTGTTATGCGGTGAGGTATAGTACAGAGGAAGAGGGAAAGCTTCATGCTATAATTGCGACGCGGCATACTTTTTATTGTAGCAGCGCTATAATAATTTCACCGAGGCCTAACAGTGCCTGCGGACGCTTCGCTATGTGCTTTTTTCTTTTTTCTTTTAATTAAAAAGTTTATAATTTAGAACAGTGCGGTGCACGCGCGCATTTAATTAATTGCGCGCGACATGGCGGATCGCTTGTGCGCGTGTGCGAGAGAGTTTGAGTATGCAGTTAGCGGATTAATTGGATATTATCATTTGCACGTGTCGCAGCGCTATTTTTTCCGCTAGAGGAAATTGATTTTTTTTTCTTTTTTTTTTCTCATCGTTTTATTTGGAAAGTTGATTTTGATTGAAGAATGGTAGTGTGTAAAGTGAAAAATGTTGTAGTTTGGTTCATAAAATGTTTATATAAGTAGAGTAGGATAGACACATGTTTGAAATAGTTTGAAACTTGTTCGGAATATTTTCATGTACGTAAGAGTGTATTAAATAAAAGCCACTCGATAAGCACTGCGCTTTTCCGAAAGTTTTATATGTGCATATGGATTTAACTTAAAATTCTTTGAAATGCAATATGTTTGGTATGTTTTTAAATAAAGTTATGGAATAGAAAAAAAATATAACGTTCGACTAGTTTGCTTGTCTGATAGATTTAAGCTTTTAGTAAACGATTCCTTTTTCATTCGATAGCAACTCTTTTCTATCTCGAAAACATTTTTCTGCAATAAAAGTAAATGCACATGCTTCAAGTCCTTTCATTCCATTGTATGAAATAATATTTCTAAGGTGCACTTTTAATTTTATTATATCTTCAAAGAAAATCCACAGGCGGAAAGAGCCTTGAATTCCAACACTTGAAAAAGAATTTATCGAAGAGATCTTGATAGTACACAAGTTATTGTTAAAATAAGTATATTAAAGCCAATATTATAAATAGCCTTGTTTAGATGTATTAACATTTTATTTAAATGATTATTATTTTAAAAAATATGTTATTTTACATGATCGTTGATTTCATTCCAATTAAATCCCTAGAATAAATTATTTACCGATTGTGAGATTGATTAATTAGGAGATTATTTTCCTCCGATTTTAATTATTTCGTTTTCGCCTGCCTTACTTCAAAGTTAATTTTCGTTTAATTGTAGAATCACGTAATGCCCTGGTATTATAGATTTCCAATATTTCTTGTTTGATAAGACCTCTACTTTCCTATTTCAATGTTTTAAATACCAAAAGTTAATTAAAAACTAATTACGATATATTTTAGACAAAAGTTTTACTAAAGTCGATTTAAAATTCATTTTTAATTTACTTGAAGCTATTAATTGTTTGCTTTTATTATTAGAAATGGCGACCACGAAAACCATCGTAGAATTGGTAATTTGCTATAGTATTTTCATCTTTAACAATAATCAATATCTCTATTTTAATTTGGAAATCAATGCGATACATCTTTTATTTCAATATATTTAGCCAGCATCCGAAAAAAGAAACCCGATAAGAATACCAATCAATAGACATTTCGTCATATCAGACGATGCTAATTATATTTCTATTGTTTACATGATGATGACAGACAATTTCATTATAGATATCCTAATAAATGATCATAAAATTCATGTAGTTTACACGAAGTAAACTAATTATAAAAAATGTGCATTAAACGAATAATGCAATTAAATGACTTTGCAGTTTCTAAATACTGTACAGTAAGTTCTTTCGTTTACGCCGTGAAACAGCATATAAATATAATGCCATTCAAATGCAGTATTCTAGTATGCTCGGATTAAAGCTTTATTTCAGATTTTCTCAAGTACTCTGCAGTTTTTCATTCTGTCTAAAAGTATAGAGGGTAGAATTCTTTTTAGAAATAACAAAACATTCACAAAAATTTTCATATGTCTGCTCTTTACAAAACTCGAAGACAATGGACACAAACGGGACATTCTTACACCGCTAGTTAGCCTGTCAAAAGTAAAATTACCCTCCTCAGTATTTAGAAACTGCACAGGAGCAAAGCATCAAAAACAGAAAATTAAATCAGCGTCAAATTACTCTTCCAATCTCCAGAGGCACCTCGAATCAAACTCTAAACACAATTCGCACCGTGTAACTCTCTCTATCTATCCCCACATATATCTCTTCCGGCTCACTCGCGCGTATACACTTCACTATTATATCCTCCACCAGCTGTCACCTAGCCATTTCAATCTCCGCTCTGCAATATTCCCTCGTTCACACCAGTATAGTAGCACGAGCACAAAAATACCTTCCGCCGCAGCCGCAGCAGCTGGCCGAAACCAATTCACCGCTAAATCCGCATCGGCGTATATACGACTGGCAACGAAAAAGCGCTCGATACACAACCGTTCTACTAAAAAAGCAACGAAAAAAAAGCAGCTCCTCGGGCGAGAGCGTAAAAAACGACAACAACACAGTAACAGCAAGTAGCACTCACTTAAGAATCATCGTCATCGTCCTCGCGCGCGTACACTACTACTACTACTACTACTTATACTATACACTTGTCACGTGAGCGCGGGAGCGCGAAATTTCAACGCGCACGTGCCGAGAGGAAGGTATATAGCGAGTACTATACAGCTGCGGCTCTCTCTCGCTCTGTCCGCGCGCGCGAGGCGAACACGTCGGTGTCTCGCGTTTCAATGATCCACGCTAGGAGGGTGGAAAGAGAGACAGAGAGCCTCCGTCGCTTGCTCAAGCGCGCGCGCGCGCCTCGACGTCACGCGCGCCGCGCCACCACAGATACACATACACACACACCACCTGATAAACTCACCGGCGAATTGCCGGATGGGGGAGAAGGAGGTGGTGGTATGCGCGCGCGCGTCTGACTATAGGTGGACGTACTGAGGGTACCTGGACCTTTCGGATGTCAGGGTTACGGTAAGAAAGAGGGAATGAGATAGTTGAAGGGTTCGATTGACGGAGGAGAAAATTGGCGCAAGCGCGGTTTTGTCCTCTTTTTTTTCAAAAGTGGATGTGGGTTGGGAGTGAGCCGTTGGAGGATTGAGACGTGGGTGTCTGGGCAAAGCGAGTTTTTATAGGAAGGTGAGAATTTAATGAAGGGATTTTTTTTATCCCCGAGCGAGCTTTAATAATTTATTGAGATTTTTAGCGGGTTGTAGGTTTGAAATAGATACTTTTTATGGCTTTATTAGTAATAAAAAAAAGTTTACAAATTTTCTTTCATTTTATAAGAAAGTAACGTGGATCTCATAAAATTTTATATTCGAGTTAATGTACACAAAATTTTATATAATTTTCTTACGGTCTAATTTGAAATAAGAACATTGCGAAATATTGTTCATTTTCATTCAAATATTCACATAAAAAATCAGTATTATTTGTATGCTTTTTTGAAATGATTTTGCCAACATCTTGTATTATAATATAATACCCACTCGGCGAAAAGAATTCACTGAATATTTCAAGAGTAGGCAAAAAATCTTTTATGATATAGTATATCTAAACTGCTTGAATATCTTAAAAGCTATAGAGTATTCAGCTATATAGTACGTACAATATATGTATATTTAATGCTCTATTTCATAGTACATAATATTTTAGTTCAAGAAGCTAAAAACGTCGAAAAAGCGTCAAAAACATAAATTTCCACTTCACCGCGGGTAGTATCTCAGTTGTTTTCATAAAAAAATGAAAAGCAAAATTATTTAAAAGTATAATTTTGAGAACTAGGATTCTAAAAATTTCTTAGAAATAGTATGCCGTGATGAAAATACGGGTAACATCAGTTTTAATAATTCTATTTTGAATGCATGTTAACAATTTCCTAGAATAAAAGAGTAAAAAAATGTTTTAACAACGTATTATTTGGTTATACAAAAAAGGTAGTATAAACAGTTTAGTTCAAAATTTGTTAAAGGTTCTAAAATTCATTTAGTGCATATTAAATAACTTTTTTACAATAATAGTAATTTATTATTCAACATTATACAAATATTTATACATAAAATACTGCTGAGCGTATGTATTATTTTTCATAAATTTTTTCTGTAATAAACCTGCAGAACGACGATGTTCGTTACTTTGGACAAAAAGCTTCTACTTTAAAATAACAGAAAACTGGAACTATTTCTTAACAAAAAATACTCTATATGTTTTTGAATTCACAATTAAATTAAGACTGTGTACCAATATTTCTTATATTTAGAAAATAATGAAGTAATCAATTAAGTATACATTCCACATTATGATACGAAATAAAAATTGTAGAAAGAAAACAACTGATCAAGGAGTCAAGATCAAGGCGCAAGGTTGATAAATGGATATCGTTTCTTTCAGTCAGATTAAATTTCTTCTAAATTCTTAAGATTGTATTATTCGACCCGTAAAATTGTCCTTCAGCCGAAACAATGGGCAGCAATTTTTAATTTGATTCAACATCTTGAGCCATTTAAAGAGCAGTAATATGCATAATTAGTTCATAGAAATTCAAATCTCGTATAAGCTCTCCAATTATTTGATTTTAACAGCAAAAGCTTTTTCTATTCTTAGAACTCACGAAGCAACCATTTCACACGAGAAACTTTCTATCTCTCTCCTAGAATTCTAAAAGCGAAGAATTTTTTAATTAAAGGCGAGAAATTATGGAAATACCTCTGTGCACCCGCGTCTACCCCACAATTGAAAAACAAATACAGGTACCCGAGTTTTCCGGCACCTCACCGTCGCTAGACGTATATTTACCGCAATACAGTAGCAGTAGCAGCAGCAGCTCACGATCCATACGATAAAATTCGTCCCATATATTCTGCTCACCTGCATTTTTCCGGCACGCGGCACGTCGTAACCATTTCACCGAGTATTTCGAACGGCCGATACATAGAGGTACAGAGGAGAGAAGGAGGAAGAACGTCAGCGTGCATAAATGTTCGCTTGCTTTTTATGGGTTGCCAGTAGCGAGCGCGTACTTCTTCGATCGTGTTTTTTTTTTCGTGCAGTTTCGAGGACCTAATTTAAACTGTGCGCTGTACTGGAAACGTGGAATCGAACATTAGCGACGAAGCGCGCACGCGGTATGAGATTGCAGAGGTACGTATTATACGCAATGGCAGTATTTCATTTGCAGATGTGTGCAAGAAGAAGAAATGGAAATTTTCGGATATTATGGAATGCTGCTATAGTGATTGCAGTATACAATATCGTAATTGTCGTCGTCAGCGTTTCGTTATGTTACAAAAAAGTTAGTAGGTCTTTTCTGTAAATTGACATGTACTGCTTAAAGCTGATATGCTATTTCAGAAAATTGCTTGCGAGTTTGTTTCTTGAAACAATGCGGCCCGGCTTAAAGTAGCAGGTTTACGCGTGTATGTAGGTTGTGATACAAATAAGTGATTCCAAAAAATTTAAATAATTTCAATTGGAGTATAATACAGTTTCAATTTGTTGTATGAATAGAATATCGTCTGAAATTGCTAAAATTAGAAGAGCCATTTTAATAAGTGGGCTCTTTAAAATATATCTATAAACATATCGAATAGATTTTAGGATTACCACTATGATTTAAAAAAAAAATTATAGAATAGACACAATAAAAACAAATGTTTTAAACTGAACCGTTTTTAAATAAATACTTTTTTAATAGTATTAAAGAACAAACTGAACCGCTATCTGTAATGAAAGACTAAAAACAACGTTGTAACTGTATTACGACTAAAAACAGACAGACAAATACAATGAGTCAGCGTAGGAATAGAATTAAATTCGAACAAAATGCTTTAACGTCAAAAGGAAACAGTAGCCATCAGTTCCACACCTTTCATCTTTTTATTTACTGACAATTTGCAAGGAATTCCAAGTGCGAATGGTTGTCGAAAGGACTATACTCCCCTCTGACTCTATTCAACCGATGAATTTTATGCATTTTCCTCGTAATTCCACTTTTATCTTCTTCTCCCTGTCGACTTCTATCGCGTGCAATCCAATCAATCGATTTCACTGACAGCATAGCGGTAATGAAAGTATTTACGTGATCATCCAATTCCCCCCATCGATAATTGAAGGATTATTCCAAAGAACCCTTTAACACCAATTTATCTTTTGTTAATCGGATTTACAATGCACTATTACAATAAGCGAATAATAATATTGTGTAATCTCAGTTACATATTTTACTTAGTACTTATTATTTTGGGGAAAACAATGTTTTCTTTTAATTCAAAATTTCATGATATGATTTATGATTTTAGTAACTTAATAATGTATTTTTAATAAGGGGCGTATAATCAAAATGTTTCAATATCATCAAATATGACTTCCTTCTTAAATTGCTAAAAAAATAGTAGGTACTTCCGTTTGTATATCAAATAAAAATTTACATATAATTGACCTATATTTTCTATCTTCGTGTTAAGCAGAATGATGGTGACTTTAGTTACATTCAGATTAAGTACGATACACTTTCGTTCTACACGCGATACGTCAAGAGTAAGATGAATTTTTCCCCATTTAATAAATAAAAGACCGTGTCTGCAGGATTTAATTTCACCCCGCGGTAAGGGTCGAACCTAAAATTAACATTGAGAGGTACGAAAATAGAAGTTTTGCTAGAAATTGCAAATTCGGCACACTAACACATAGTAGCAAACTTGTGTTTATATAGGTACGCCACTGAATTATCATCAAATACGAAATATGATATACCTATATGAAACAATATCAGACCTTATAAAGATATTTATAAAATATATAAAACTGTTATATTAGCATATAAAACAAAGTTTTTGTGAGATTCATTTAAAAGTTTTATTCCTTATTATTAAAACTCCTTCGAAGTATTACCATCGTTACCATCCAGCGATTTCATTATTTGGTTCCTTTTGCAAATAGGCAGTATACATACTCACGAAATTGAACAAAATTTTCGTGGAAATTTTCAAAGTAGCATCACTAGAATTCTCATAGTCTATATTCAGGTCAATTTAACTATCTACTTATGTTAGAGATTTTCCAGAATTCACTTCGAGTTCATATTAGAGAAGACTTCATATTTCCGAATTTCAAACTCAAGTAGAACCATGATAAAATATCAAACTATAGTATATGATAACATTATATACGAAACAGTATCAAATAATATCAACTGAAGAAAAAATTATTCTATTCACGAGCTCATTAACAAAAGTGTCATAACACTGCTACTCCCTCCCTCTCTCGAAATCTGAATTTCGCACATATCATATTCTTCATCTGCTATCTATGCTTTCTCCCAATGAAAGCGAAATTACTTTGCGAGCTCTAAAACCGGGAGGCACATGAAGAAAAAACGTCGGAAGCGAGATACAAGAGAGAGAGAGAGAGAGTCGCACTCATGAGCTTTTAGCGCCTATTAACGTAGCGCGCGAGAACGCGCATGGACTCTTGCTTCCACCCCCGACAGATAATTACGGGACTCTCGTCAGACGTCAAAGCCCACCCAAGCCTCTCTTCATATACGAAAAAAAAACCAAAGAGAGTCAGGACGTGAGAGACCGTGCGAACGGGAGAATTTCGACTTGATTAGCGAGGCTGACGGGAACAAGAGAGGAAAGGGCAAAGGGAGGGTTTAATAATCGATATGTCTGGCTTAGAAGTCGAATCCTCCCTTGATTGCCCCGAGAAAATTCGTGAATTATTGACGCCATGCGCGAGCTGCGAAGCCTGAGCGACCTTCTTCCCTGAAGCTCTTTGTGTTATATTGTTCACGGAGAGGGGAGAAAAAAATTTCGCTTATGGTGTGTCATAAATCAAGCCAAGCGCACGCGTTCGCGGAGCCTGATGAACGGCAGTCTAATAAGAGAATGGGAAAGGGAAATCGAATTGTTGGACGTTGCGACGCAGACCTGGTGATGCTGCCATCTATCGAGGCTTGCGTGGGTTCGTGTTTTTGGCGGCTATATACGTGCGCGCACGCTAATGCACTGCATTGTTCGCTGTTGTCTTTTTTTTATATTAATCAAAATTATTTATATATCGTGGGTTCACTGACGCCCTCACTCTTTGTGTTCAACTGGATGTAATTTGGTGAATTATGATTGATTATAGTTTGTTGTGGTGTGGAAGGTATGAGGTATTGTGTACTACTGCCAGAATCTGGATGGAACGAGGGATTACAGCTAAGATATTACTGAAAGAAATCTTTGTAATGTACTGCTTTATTTTAAAAATAATTGCATTACAATTTTTTAAGTGTTTTATCAATGTTTACAGTCATATTTATAAAGTTTTCATCAGAATAAAAAATACCACTTTCGTACTATAAATTATGAATAAAAAAGTTAAATTCTTCTAAACGAAATTTATTATTGACAATTTTTACTTAGTATTGTTTAATAATTTAAACTTTATTTTACAAAAACAAAAGAATCGACTTTTCAACATATTCTTAAGTTGATGAATTTTCCTTTCGTACAGCGATCTAATTACAAAGTACTATGAATGTTTTAAAATTAAAAATTTGTGTCACATTCATTTATTGAAAATTCATAACATTAAAAGTTTATCATTTAATCTAGAATAAAGAAAGATCTAAAGTTCGTTTTCAAAGAAGAAAACTGTTGAACTGATGAAGTCTTGCTCTTAAGGTACAAATAATTCAAAGCTCACTTAAGACATTTCTGGTTAAGGAAAGGATATAAAAAAGTAGGAAAGACATTATTGTACATTTACGTTTATAAGGTAATATTTTATGTAGGTAAATGTATAGTACCTGAAAGGTACAATATCATTTTTTTCATGATAATTTTAATATTTAATTTCTTGAAATCCATTCCAAAATGAAATTACGAAATGAGAGAATTAAAACAGAAAAATACCTTTGTATTGATTTATTTGCTTATTTAAACATTTATTTCAAAATTTATTATTCACAAAAATCGATTGCTGAAGATTTTTCATATTTTTCAAATATTTTTCTAATTCCTTATAAAATTTTTAAAGTTTATGCATTTCATAATAATAAAACTTGACCATACTAAAATCTTTGTGGAAAAATAATATTTTAAATATTTATCACTTGACGTAAATTCAGTCACAAAGCAGAGCTCGACATTACCAACAAAAATTCCAGCGCTATAAAGTTCAGCCTCTCACCTGCAGGTGTCAGCAGCTTACTTTATATCAGCATTCTTTCTTCTCCCGCGTTTATATAATTCTTTATCGCTCCTCTCTTTGATCTTTTTTCGCTCATTCCCATTAATTTTTGCTCCTTTTCTACTATTTTCTTACTATCTACAATTCAAGACAGCACATCTTTTCTTCTCTATCAAAACTTCAAATACTACTTCAAACAAAAAAATTTTTCCAAAAATTTACCTTTCCACTATTCACCTTTCACTCTACATTTATCACCCCTTTTTTCATCGTTCTACTAAATTCGACAATCACTCAAATAAAGTACCAACTAAAAAAACTGCGAATCCTCCTCCCTCCACCCACGCGCTCATCTGCATCTCATTCATTCACCTCTCCTTCTCCACTTCCCTCCACCCCCACCCACGCTAAAAAAAAAAACAAATCGTGCGTTCACTCTCGTATAGTCAAGCGCCGCGAGGTCCAGTACATATGAAGAGGGATGCTCGTATTCGCCGGTAACTCGACTATACACATATATACATATACACAAAGAGTATATATGAGCGCGCGACGAGCCGCCTCATTACATAAACGAGACACACGGAGCAGCGCGCGCATAGCATTACGTAATTCGCGCGCGAGCGATTCTGGCCATAACAGAGAGGATATATTATGCGCTCGTATGTATGTATATATATATATATGTATATGTGCGCGCGCATGTACAAGTGCGAAACGTCACGCCGCGTGGCTTTTTCCTCGCCGCCTATTATTGTTATTGTAAAACCGTTGTTGACACACGCGAGGTGTATATACGCGTATAGAAAGAGGGAGCAAGCAAGCGAGTGAGTGAGCTTTATAGTGGGTATATATATATATGACGTTTCGTCGACGAGTTCGTTAAGTATCTAATGGCCGCGTGTTTTTACTATAGTTCTCGCCTGTGTGTTTACGAGCCGCGCGCTATAGCGTTGGTGTATATACACTTGGTTATTCGGCTGAATGGTTACGTCGCGGTTTTCGAGATTTGTTCAGTGAGATGATGATACATCTACCTTTTTCGCTTCGAGACTATAAATAAATTGTGTATGTGTATATATGCCTAATTTACGGATGCTTGCGCTCAGTGCTGATACTTTTGCGGTAATTGCGCGTGACACATTTCGTTGACACGTTGAATTGGGGCTGTAATAAATTTTACGCGAAAATTGCATCAATTAATAATGAGCACGCGATGCTTTCGTAGATCACAATGATGAATCTTCTTGGAACATTTTTACATATAAATTTTGCATAATTAGCGGCTATTTAAACTTCACGGATCACCCAATAATTACTCGCGTGTTCTATACCGTTATTTTATGGCGTATTAAATGTAATTTGCATGCGTAACTACATTTGCTTACGCCGAGGGTAATATAGCAAACTTTTTAGTCGTACCTTGAAAATGTCCTAGATATTCAGTTCTATACGCTATAGTGTTGATTTTTGTTTACGCTATCAAAAACGCGGAGTATATATGTATGCGAGCTTTGTAACCGTTATTTAATTATTATTACGAAACCCTGCCAAATGATGTAAAGTTTGAAGTTTACATCATAATGATATAAACTTTACATCTTTATGATGTAAACTTTTCTAGCTCCACGAATGATTTAACTCTGAAGTAACTGGATTTCAATCCTTTCATAGTTGTTCCTTTATTCAACCGCAAACATTGCAGTAAGACGGAATTGATAATGATTATACGTAATTTCACAAGGCGTAATTGAATTTCCTCGGCTGCAAGGTTAAAATTATCTTCCCATAGAATACTATACATTACCGAATATTGCTATAAATACATTAAAACGTTCCATTCGCGACGTAAGACGCAATAATATACTTGATTAAATATAAAGTAAGGGAGAGTTGTACAATGATAGCACCGGTAGCATTTTGGGCCATAACTTTTGATATTATCGGCTAATATTAAAATGATTCTTAAAAGATCCTCTATAAGTAAATAGATTTTTTTTTATTTGTAACCAGAATAAGAGGTTAGTTAAAAATATAAAGTTGACTTTTTGCGATTTTTAAAAAGTGTTCTCTGGTTTTAACCATATTAATTTTTCAAAATATATTCAGAGTGTACTAGAGAAGTAATATACTTATTACCTTGTTTTTTATATAACTGCTTTACAAAGAATTAATCCACAATACTTAAAGAAGAAGTAAAAATTATTAGTAAAAAACATTGCATCAACTGTAAAAAAGAAAGGAGAAGAAAAAAATAACTTTAACATTGTAAATTTCTTATTAAACTATTCGGTTAATTCAATACCATCATATATCGCTAGAAGCGGAGAGTATTAGGCGCTTACCATGAGTGTGCAATTCTCCACTATACATAACCACGTTTTATGAAATATCTAAAAACTGTATTTGTAAAACAACGTAACTTTCGATAGAATAGTAGCGATAATTTTCGAAACAAACTTATTTGGTAATGTCTATACACATAGGTGATACATTTTCGAAAGGAGGTCATACGAATTGCTTAGTAACAAGGCTAGTCCTAACATAGAATCGTGTAACTCAAAGTCAGCAGGAACGTAATTTAAGCCACAATCAATACATTTTTGGTTTGCTTCTATATTTATCAACTGACGTCCAAATAGTTATCCACGGAATAATCAGAAAACTATTGAAGACAATATTTATTGAATAATAATAAGATCTTTTACAGAAGCTTTTGATAGCATTTGATAATAATCCATGTAAAAAGCTTTTTTATTGACGTTTTTACGAGAAAAATTAAAAATACAAACATTAACCAATCAACTCTACCATATTCTCTACAATATTGTGTTTTTCTGCTCAAATTATTGCAGAATACCATAGAACACCATAATATAAGAAAAATCTTCGGCATACCGTACTGTCATTAGAAGCCATTATACGTGACGTTATATAATTTATAATACAAAGTTGTAATATTTCTAACCTGTCTCCATTAATTTTAATTTGTTTTTTTTTACTCGTCGCACTATTCCATCCCATAAGGCCAATTCGAGAACCTTAACACACTAAGAAGTTAAACAAATGGCCGTAAAACTATAAAAGGCAAATAGATGAACGAAAACAAAATTCACTGAGCAAATCATTCACACACTCGTTTTCCTCTAGCCACCCAAGACCCATCAAACAAATGAGAAAAGCAATTTTTCACAAACGATGAGAATTCCACTGGGGCGTTTCGAAAGATTCAACATCGCCGAGATTTATGCGGCAAAAGAAATTATGAGCAACAAATTACGATGATTGCGCGGCATAAAACACTTCTCGTCTCTTTCTCTCCCCCCCTTCGTCGATTTCAAAAGTGCAACGGCCCAAACAATAAACCGTCCAATTTGCCGGGCGCTTTAGCAATTGGCCGCCGCCGAGAACGCGGAGGAGTTCTTCGCTCTGTCTCACGCGTCAATCATCGTACGTCTGAGGCTTCTCTAGCCCGCATTGATTGCGACAAATCGCAGAAGTGCGCGCGCGCGCGGAGACAAATTAGCTGTCGTGCAATTATGTGTCGCACGCTCCGATCGTCTGTCAAAATATATATGCTGCTAAACCTCGTCGTATATATATATATATAGCTGCGCAAACACGTGCACATAGTTGGGTTATATTCCAGATTGACAATAAAATTGCCAGGGATCTCGTGTATTTTGCAATTTAATGCGCGCGCGCGCGAGAGGCTTTATACGGTTTATTTGGAATGTCTCGAATGTATATACGCGCGTTTCGAAATGGGTTTCGACACGAGCCGAGTTCCAAGATAGAAGAATTGCACACGAGTTGCATGCATTTCCTAAATCAGAAATAATGAATGTTCTATTATAATGTAGTGGGTGAACGTGGAAAAATGTAGTAGCGGAACGTTTAGAATACTGATTGTTCTCGATATATATTCTGACCACGTCTTATCTTTTTCTTATATCTCGAGATTTTTTTGCCGCAGCAATATTCTTACTTTATTTGGTTATTTTGTTTAAACTTGTATTATAACTTTACGAATTTTGTTTAAGTTCTGCAGTTTTAGTTATTTAATTTTGAAACTCAACCAATATTGCAGAAATTTCCAAACCTTCTTTACGAAATTGAGTTGCTTATGCTGTTGATGTTTAACTTGCTGCTCAAGCTATAATTTAAATTATCTCTCCATCTTTGGAATAGCCAAGTATACTGCCACTCACATATGCCAAATTTAGCAATAGAAGCATCTATTACTTGACAATTCCATGAACTACGATCTATGAATCTTTTTTTCAATTTTTACTCATCACAGTTGGTGCGACTTATACCAAATATTTTCTACCCACCAAATTCTCCATCGATAAATATCTATTCATCTTATACTCCATTGTCACGTATTGCACAAATTCGTCCATCTCCAACAGATGCTTTCTGCAGACAATAAATTTAAAAGTACATACATTGATCCCAAAGCACTCGCATATACCTTCGCATACCTCGATTTCTCAGTACCCAAAGCCCCTCATACCGTGTACCATTAGCGACATCATCGACGACAATGCCAAAAGGAAAGAGGGGACCCGCAGTAAAACACCATCAAACATCACCAGCTCCAGCCGCAACAATATAATAACTTTTTCTCTGCGCTTCTCTTTCTCTCTCTCTCTCTCTCTCTCTCTCTCTCTCTCTCTCTCTCCACCTCTTTCTCGCTCGTTCGCCTCCTCATAATCTTCCTTACGTAATAAAGCGCGCGGTAATGTAACCAAATGTATGTAACGCTTGCATAAGCATCACCAACTGCTGCCACCGCCACCGCAGCGCACCAGGAGTCGACACTCGCGCGCCCCTACCTATATAACGCGCGCGTTCGCTCACTTCTCTTGCTCTATACTCCCACCCTGCGCGCGTTAGCTTTTGCCTCCCGATGCGGGGCCATAATCTATTGTTTAGCAATGTTTATGGCCTGTTGTGTAATAAGTCGCGCGAGCGGTGCCAGCGAGCGGTTTTAATGGTGGCGACATAACAATCGATAGGTCGCTGTTGTTGTCTATAGGCGACAACAAGTTGAGAGAGAGAGAGAGAGGAGAGGTGCTGATATGCAAGGAGGGAATCGTGCGACATCGAGAGACTATATATAGTATGGGTACATGCGCGTGCCATCGCTATATATATATATATATATATATATATATGTATATATTGGGTTGAGTATGTGGAGATGCGAATGTTATACCTATATGGAGACGGTCGAGCACGAAGAGGGTGAGGTTAGCGGTTTAAGAGGAATGTGAGCTTGTCGGTGTAGGGCGATGGCGTGGAGAACAGGTAATTTGTGTGAAATGAGATGTGTGTAATATGATTACTTCGGTTTCTTTAATGTATATATATGATGTGGTTTTATTGAAATTTATGATTTAACAATAAATATCGAGAAATTCTTTTTATTGTATTTGAAGTTAATTGGTAATGTATAAATACCTAAAGTTAATTAATGACAAAGGAGAATTTGTATATAAATAAAAATAATTTTATAAAAGCCATTTAATTATTGTTGAAAAAGATTGTTACCAAATATTGTGAATATCTCGTTATATTATTAAAAAAACTATAAATTATGGAATCAATCACTCAGAAAATGTAGTTTAACGAACTTTAGACAAGAGCACTTGCATCAAATTATGTCATTAGTGGGTTACATCATATTATCGTGCTAACTGAAATTTAAACATTCAACTGAGGTAAAAAAAAATTGACGTAAATTTGTATTACATTTAAATTAGCGTTATTCAATAGCAACCATAAATTGGAACATTTCTGTAATCAATAGTAATATAATCTATTAAATAATATCAGCGCAAAAAGAATATTAATTTATCTTAATACTTTATTTTATAGACTATATTGAACTGCAAATCTATAAAGTTATATGATTAACTCATTTTTACCTAATTTCACCTATTAGCTTACTAATGTTCTATTTCTTTGGTTATTTATGATATGTTCATCAAATATACATACAGAGTCCAAGAAGTACAGAAACAGCTTTTAAGTAATACTCTATAATAAGATCCTTGTGAGAAACTTAGGTAATGTTTATTTCGAGCAGCCAAATAACAATCGCGTTAAATTATTTTTACATAAGTACTATATGGAAGATGAGTTTAGTACTTTGGTATATAATTAATCACATCCGTAATGTTATGTTATATGAAGAGGATATATAACAATTTTGAAATAAGTTTACATAAACATTTTTGAGGCCATAATTAAAGTTTTATGTGTCGAGGTACAGTAAAATATTTTATTGAAGTTACTATTTTAAAAATAGTATACAGTAGTGACCTGTTGTGTAAGATAATAAAACCAAAATCACAGTTTAACTTGTCATCGAAATAAAAGTTGCAGTAAGTTATATATACGGCAAAGGCGTGTTGTTTTCGGGTGTAAAAACAATTTGACAATCAAATTGACATAGTAATTGAATTTACAATATATTATATCGGCGTAGCGCGGTTACGTATGATATTGGGATAAAATATTAGCGAAGGAGTAGCAAATAAAATTGATGAGGTTGTGCGCGAGTTATGTAATTTTGTTTTTTGTTATATAAAGCGTAATTTTATTTATAATTATGAAAATCTCTTGTATTTTTCGTGTGCTCGATACGTTTAAACTTTACGATGAAAATTATATAAGTAAAACGATTGTAAAGAGTCAACAATGAATGATGCAGTCGGATCCAATGCGGAGGATTGCGAGATAGCAATCTGTCATTGCATTCTCCACCTTATATATGCGTAATGTGCTCTGGTTTTATCATACCATACAATGGACATATATACGCATATATATCCAATTATTAGCAAACAGCCGAACAATAACTGATTCATCATCGCGTTTTGTGCATATTGAAATTGTACGACAGTGCGACTCTCAGGAATGCCGGGACTTCCATTCATCCATTATGATACAATAAGTATTGTCTCAGAAACCTGTTATTAAGCAACGGAAAATTAGCGCGCTCGTATATAATGTTTTTAAAAATTATTTTCAATATAGATCAAAGATAAACAACGTACACCTCTTATCGTACAACTCTTTGATGTAAAGAATTGTAAAAAAGTTCAATGTTTTTTGTAAATAGTACTGATGGATTTATATATTTATTCATGAGGCAGAAGCGTAAACATTTTTAATGGTTTTAAACGGCTTGCACATATCTACAATGTATATATGGCACCTTTTTAAAAACGTTTACTTTTAATGGAAGTTTTTGAAATCCCACTCATTACTACAAAGATTTTATGACGATCACTTTAGTTGCGAAATACTAATAGCTGCGTTTGCTTACTGCCGAACAGTGAACTAAATTTACAAGCCAATAAAAATAAAAACTTTTTAGTATGTGTAAGTAGTTATAACACTTTGTTCCCTTGACTCAAAAGAGCATTACAATGACAAATGTATAGACTTTTATCAGTGAATTTTAATCCACATTTTATGTAAAATTTCATGCAAATTGTACACTCAACCATTAGCAATATACCAAACTTTAACGAAAATACAATAAAACCTATTTTTACACTTGAAACGAGCATTTAAAAAAAAAAACCTCGTTTAATTCTAACCCTGAGCCACATTCCCCACGGAAAAAAAGGTCAAGACCGTTGAGTAGTGGAACACTTGCAGCCTCTTCCAAACTTCCTCCTTCCTTCTTCGCATCTTTCTCTCTCTCTCTCTCTCTCTCTCTCTCTCTCAATTCTTTCGTCCCCACTTTCCTCTCTTTTATGCGCGCAACAAGCGCACAGGCGTCGATTTCCTCGCCGCGCGTCGTGCCGCGCATGCACACGAGTCACTCCTCTATACGCGCGGTGCATCCTCAAATAGGCGCTTCCGCCTCAGCCACGATCAGACGTACTTGCGCGAAAATAGAATAATAAGCGAAAGAGAGAAAGAGAGAGAGAGAGAGAGACTGCGTATGAGGAAGAAACAAATCCATTAGAGGCTGCAACATTTTTGCATCGTTGCTTCATGAATCGAATGCGAAAGGAGCCTCGGGTTTTTGTTTCAAACGTTGTTGTTGGGATTGATTGGCAAGGATCGTTAGTGCAAAGGATGTTTTGTGCTAATTTGGTATATTGAGATGCATCGTGTATACATTTTTAATTGTTTTTACTGCAGGCATTGGAATGCTGAAAGGAGTGAGGATACTAACGGATCGGAATAATTTTAGTGCTATATAAGTTGCGCAAACAATGGCTTTCGAAATTATTACTCGTTCGGTTGATCGTTTTATTTTATCGATCTATTTATGTAAACATCTGATTATGTATATATCTAATCAAGCGGTTTATTTCAACAGTTTAGTATTACACGGTTAGATAAAAGCGCACAACTATGTAACACCGCTAATAGAGAATTCGCATCGATTCAGTATGTGGCAGGATTTTCCTATTGCTAAATTAATTGTGTAACGCGCGCGCGTGTGCGCACAGAGAGAAAACTGTATATATCGTAGTGTGCCAGTATGTATACGATATCAAATTACACGAAGCGGATTACATGTAAAAATTCATCATAAATTTCTGGTAAATATTGCAACTCTTCTCTCTCTCTCTCTCTCCCTCTATTTCTCTCTTTCACTTTCAAGTGCTAATGAGTAAGGATTCCTGTTTATGTTCATTCGTTAAACGCTTCGTTTTATCTCGGTAGCCCGATGATTGATTATTAATATTAATGATTATGCATGCGTGTTTGCGAAAACGTCAAGTGTGATTAGTGTCTTAAAGTTTGTGTAAATGATGATACTGGCTTGAAACTCTGTAAACCCGTCTTGTTAACACGCTCAGCGTCGTGTACATCGGCGCTCTTAGTCAAACTTGCACAATCTATATAGGTGTTATAAACTGTGATTAAAAATATACTAATCATTCTCAAATAAGCGTTGAAAATGAATTGAACAAAAACAAAATTTATAAATTCTGTTCATATTATCTATCTAAATAGGAACGACCATATTCTTTTTAGATTTATAATAATAATAGTTTTTATTTACATTGACCCTATGACTTTGAAATTCTCACTTATAAATTTTTTTAAATATTATAGAGCATTTGAAACGTATAATACATAAAGTAGCGACGTAAATCAGATGTATTATTATATATTCACGCTTGGGGGTATCATTAACGCCTCTACGACGAAGCTGTCAAGTTTCACAATAAGTCGAAGTCGAGTATCATCCGTACACTATTTTATTAATAATAGTATTTATTCAAATTCCAATAATTAATTTGTCACAGCTGGATATTCAATTTGAAGTCATGCAAATTTTATCCTCCCATACTTCACACATACAGTCACAATTAATTTTTCTCCCCGATGATTAAAATTGCAAAGATTCTTTTTTCCTTTACAACAAAACTATACAATTTTTTCACACACCCATTAAGATTTTTCTCAGCCATAAACCTACATTTACCTATTTTTTTTTTCGCTCGCTCTCAATAAATAATTCATCGCCTCTGTCTCTCAACAACTCCAACATATACTACAAACCACAACGGTATAAAATTATCCAATAAAATAATCCAGAAAACCGCTCATTAACGTAATCGCCGTTCGTCAATGATATTACGGACCAATCTCGTGTATATACATATATATACCATACAATACAACGACTGTTATAAGCGCCGTTGTCGCGCTTTAATGGTCCCCGTTTGTGTTTTACCAGTGCGGAAAATCGCGCGGTCCCGTAACGATCTTTCTCTCTCCCTCTCCGCACGCGCAACACACAGCTGCACTCTATATAATCACTTATCTGAAATGTACTTTATCGACGACAATGTACGCTCGGTGAAGCGTGACGCTCACAGCAACGAGCGATCTCCAGCCAATCAGCGAATATAAAACGGGGCTTTACGAGCGGCAATTCTCAAGCAGAGAGATGGAGAGAAGGAGGTGAGTAAACTCGCGAAAGTAAGAAGCTTGAACGCTACTCCCGCGCGCGCGCGCGTGTAATTACGTATTCGACGAGGGAGAAGAAGAAGAAGAAGAAGAAGAAGATGCAGCAACGTCGTCCGGAACTTTCGAGGTATTCGCTCTCTTTCTCGTTTAAAGTAAGCGCATTGTTTTGCGATGATTAGGTAAATGCAGCGTGCGCGCAAGCGCGCGATTGATAAAGTTTTTGCTCGTTTAAAGTCAGCCGATGGTTGCGTTGAATTACGATAAGGTTTCTGGTTTCTCAATGAAAACAGTTCTTCGAACCGAAGCGGGTGAAGCAAACAAAAAAAAACAATGGATATCCCTTGATTGTATCACATTTCAGATGCTTTGCACTCGTAATTTATTCAAGGATTATTGCCGGTAGTATAAAAGGATACTTTGAGTATTATTTTTTATTTTCTTTTAATGTACAAATAAAATTTACTGAAAAGTATTGTATTGACGCGTACGATTGAAAAATTTTTTTATCACTTTAATTGCGAACATTGTTTCAAAGAAATTTTTTCTTACACGTACAATGTAAAATCAGTCCGTATAAATTGTATTCAATGATATAACATTATGCTCTTCTTATATTGGCAACAGAGCTGTATTTTCAGTATCGTTATCGGTGAAACAGTGGTTTTTAGTCGCTTATCGTTCTAATTAAAACTTTTTTTCACAACCAAGGGAGTTATAACTTATCCGAATGTTAAAAATAACGAAATATCAATCATTATAACCGCGCGCGGTAGTAAAGAAATTTATAACTCGCAAATAACGATAATTTCTTATTATGAATGATAAGTTTTTATTATTATCCAATAAAAAATTCCGATACCGCATTTTCTTGGAATGTGTAATCAATAGATATATATATATAAAAGCCACAAGTGCAGTTAGATTTGCATGAGAAAACAAAACGGTGAATGAACAAAACAGATCTTAAAAAATAATCAATGTACGTCATTAAGAATCGAGGCAATACAACTTTTTTATATACTTCGAAGCGAAACATACAAAAGTTGATCACGTATCAAATTTTCGTACAATAATTGTTATCGTTCTCTTCTCTTGTTTCTATTTTCTATCCCCGACTTTTATTCAAACTCGATAGACTTAAGCTATATATGTATATATATATATATACGAAAGTAATAACCATTAAACTTAATCAATGCGTATATTCATGAGCCGAAGGAAATGTTAATACCCGGCTATTTTTATTGACCTGTAACTGGAGCACATACCGAATAACAAAAACGTAGGAGTAAGAGCGTGAAAAAAGCGACATCCACTTCCCACCATATACTGTAAGTATAAAAATTCTCGACCGAACGTCGAGCCTCTCACCTATACGCCACTCCACCTCTTTCATTCACTACATACTCCAGCGACTCATTCACAGCTTCGGCATACCCTACAAAAACAACGACAAAGCGTTCGTTCCACCTCCGCTATATATATATACACGACAAAAACGAACGATCGCAAGAAATCCCCCTATATCACGCGCGTAACACAGTATACATCGCGTCGCAGGTCAGATCATCTTCCCCCCTACCACACAATGCGTCAACCTCGAGAAGCATCGTTGCGAGGAAGGAGAGGACAATGCGCGCTTTTAAAAGCGCTCTCTTACATCCCACCTATACATACTTGTCTGTATGAGCGAGTTACGTAAGCTACTGCTGCTGCTGCTGCTGCTGCGCCCTGCAAAGATACTTTCACGTCGCGGATTTTTCGTGTGTATATAAGTGTACACACACGCGCGCGCGTGGCGTGTGGCATTGTGTCTCTCTCTCTCTCTCTCTCGCGGGATGTGGTGCAAAGCCGTCGCTCCAAGCGTGTATAACCGCGTGTTACACCACTATATACTGCAACGCAAGCGTTTGCTTTTATGGAGCGCGACCGCCGTTTACGAGCGGAGAGAGATTCGCGGCTTTTTTTATAGGTGGACGCGCGTAGGTGGCGGTTGTGATGATGCGAGAGGATATGACTTAATTTTATTAGGGACTGGCAAGAGGAATGATCACTAGTTTTGATTGATTTTATGGGGAGTTTTTGTATATTGAGATGAAGGTTTATGAAGTGGTACAGAGTATATAGTTGAATAAGGTGTTATTTTTAATTATGCTTCGTTTTTTTTTAATTATGAGAATTACGAACGATTGGTTCTTTTTTTTTATTGCGAACGGTTTTGTTGTTTTTTTCTATTAAACGGTTGTAAGATGTAAATGTGTATCTTTTACGCACCGAGAGTTGAGTGTCGCTTTTATAGCGGAGTCGTTTACATTCTAAGTGACTAGTGATTTTCCTCGTTGTTTATATACCGCAGGATCGCTGTGTAAATTAAATTTATAGCAAAATTTTTCAAATAGCTCGCCAAGTTTTTTCTCGTATTTTGATTTGAAAGCAATTTAAATTTTCAGATATTTAGAGCGATTCTGCATTTTCTGATTTCAGAATTATTTGTTTATTAAAGATGGCCAATTTTTATTTTTTTTTCTATTGCTTAGAGACTTTTTATCTCCAAATTAGTACAAATAACAGTTACAGCATTTATTTGAATGAACGCAGAAAAGATGTATAGATGAAATTCATATTTTCTTATTTACATGTGTTGTGATGAGTCGACACAACCGTGCGGCCGACAAAGAATGCAATCCTTTCTTTTATTATTATTTTTGTTCACCTCTAAAGAAAAGCAAAAAATGATTTAGAGTGTAGTTGACAAGAGAGCGCCTATTTTTATTCATTCTGTCTATGTTTTCAGCCTACTCGCGTAGCTATAATGATCATTGTATACGTGTGTATGTGTGCAAACGCGCGCGCGCGTGAGCATTTTCATGCCTCAATACTCTTTGCATACTTAGCGCTCTTTACGTAACGTTCATGTCATCTTGTAAAAATGAACTCGGCAAAATGACTGTGCTGCCGCGCGCTTTTCGTCGGAAATTATCTCTTGCAATGCCTTTGCAATGCGCCCATTAAACGCTTATGTTAATTCGATAATTCCGTTTTGTTGTGTTTTTCTTATTTTTTTTTTTTATTTTTTTACGAAAATTTTTATCGGGATATAAATTTTTATGTGTGACACTTGGTAACGCGCGAACACGCAACACCCGTGGTTTGATAAACATGACGCAGTATAAGTATTGGATATATATTCATTAATATTCAACGATTGTTATTTTTCTTAAGCTTTAATAGTTCAAGTGGCGCGCGAAGATGTAATTGTGTTTCATTTTCATACTTAACTTCGACGCATTGTTAAAAGCTACTTATATAACCCTTTGCGTCACGTGTAAAAGCGATAAAACAAATTTACTTCTTAATATTTCATCATCAAAAATTATACGTTGCAAAAATAATTTGAGGCCAATATTGTAACTAGAACAACAGCGCACTGCACGATATATGTATATAGTCAAGTATGCACATACTTAATGAGAAAAATATTTTTACTATGCCTAGTAAGAAATTAAAATATAATAAAAATCGACGTGTTCTTATTTCTATACGATTTTATCATTTTAAACATTTCATTATTCACGTTCATTATATTATTACAACATGTCAGTTACGCACTCGATGTCTATATTTATCAAAATGATTTTATTAAAACTATACTCGCAGATATTGTGGTACAATGAAAATTCTTATATACACAATTATATAAACGTTTAAAATAGAAATACTTAGCAACGAAAAGATACATTGTACAACGAATTCACGCCACATCAAAGACTTATACTCCCCGATGAAATCTCAAAACCTGCAAACCTCATTTCAATGCTCTGTTGTCAGAGACTCAACCGAGGTCCAACTACACTCAAATTAATTCGCTTTCGCACGTACAATTACCCAACCTTTCGGTCCCTGAAAAATCATCGTAATTCACTCTCGCCGAAAATTCCAGCCTCTCTCTCTCTCTCTCTCTCTCTCTCGCTCAAAGAACACACAGCATTGTACTCGACCAGCCAAGTGTACACGCCTTTCGTGCAATTGTGTCGCGTCGGTGAGGAATTCGCTCAACTCTCGCACGTGGTGCACGCTGCTGTCGTCGATCTTGATACTCACACATATATACATGCAAGTATGTATACAGACGCGCGAGTGTATAAGAGCGGCTTCTAATAATAAGAAGCCAAGAGAGAGATAGAGAGAGGCGCACACGCGCGAGAGGAAGAGGCTTATACACTATTTATTCGCGGCTTATTAGCCGATCGTTTATGTAATGGCTTTGAAGAGACACGTGGAGCGGATTTTCTGATCTCGGTTTCCTCGTATGAATCTGTATATGTGTGTTTGTGTTTATATGTACATGCGTTTGGCAGATCGGGTAGAGTTTGTTGATTGTGTTTTGTATAATATAGTTGCTCGTATACAAAGTACAATTTTGAGTTTAACGAGATGAATTAATTTATGTCACCTTTATTGAATGTCGCTGTATATTTACACTGTTGCTTGTAATTATTTCTAAAACTATATTAAATTTTCTATATTTATGGTGTGCATAATTTATTGCACGTATTTTTTCATTTTTTAGATTGATAAATCTTATAAATTGATATAAGTAACGAATCTTACAAACTCTTGTAATATTCGTAAAATAAATATTTATAAACTATACAGAAACGGTGTTGCATAACCGCACAACTATACTATTAATAGCGGATAATTAATTTGTAACAATCCTGGTAATAATATAAAAAATAGAAACATCTATCGAGGAAATATCAAAGTACTGGTTGGCTGAGAGAAAAATTGTAATCAAATCAGTTATTAATTTGATAAAATTGTAAGAAGCTTATGTAGTAAACGTAGATATACATATTGGTAAAAACGGCATAAAATTGAACTATTTAAATGTTAGTACACACATATACACAGTGATTGTGTTATCTACGGCCGACATTGTCTCATAGTGCATATACGCGTATTGCAAATACGCAAACATATATATATACGCCAATCTATACTTCGAATTCAAAATTGATAATTTCAAAGCTCCTCGTACATGATTTCCTCGAATCCGCTATGCGTAACTTCTGTTTTGTAAAGTTTAATTATAGATACCTATGTAAATAATATCTGTATAATATTTTAGCATTACGAAACAACTTTAAACGTACACATTTATTTTGTAAATATACTATGTCTTATCTTTTTAAGTTAACAATGAGATCGTTATAATATATAGTACCTATACATATTTTGTAAATTTCAAGCAATTAATAAAGCTTCTTTGTACCTCTTTTGAGTTATCTGACATTTGGATCTTCTTGCATTTAAAGTTGGCCGCTCAGAACTGTAGCAAAAGACAATGTGAAACAAAAGTCGCGTCCGATCAAGAATTTTAGATTACATAACGCAGACAACTGAAAGACAATTAAAACATCATCAAATCAACGGTAGTTAGCGTATTACGAAAGCACAAAACCATCCGATTTTTCCCTCAATCGCTTTGTAAACCTAGATACTCCAAATTTCCCGCAATTTATATTACATAAATATCAAATATAATGAACATTAATCACGGTCGTACAACAAACTTTTATCATAATAGTTTTTCCGCACGGACGAAGCCTCATGCGTGCAATCGTCATTCGGTCCGCTTCTTCGCGACTCGCAAGAGACTCGAGCTGAATTATGACCCGCGGCGAGAAATTTTCAACGCACGCGCGTGCACCGCGCTTCTCCTCGTAAATTACCCTATAGTATCCGTACACTCTAAGACGATGACTAATTGCAGAAAGATTCGCGCGTGTAGCCGCGCCGACAACAATGTTGCCGAAAGGCCCATTATTTATATATGTAAAACGTACACTGGCCGTTATATACACTATATGCGGTCGGCTTAATTTGCGTTTTTAATTCGCAGCTATTTTATATGATAATTCGACGATTGTCTTCTTCCTGCGCACGGAATGCATCGATTTTTCTCAGATCATTGGTACGCCGAACAAGATTAGAAGAGTGTTATACAAATCGTAGCCAGTATAATAAGATGAATGTCGTACGTTACCTCACCTGATTAATTACGGAATGATCAATTATGCTAACGCGTATTTATAAACCACTTTCTTTACCTTCTCTCCTATATACTGTATACTACCGTAATTACCTACGTTTCCTTCTTCATTTCAAATGCGAGCTTGAATCCACGCATCATGTATATATCTCGCGGTTGTGATTTATCGTTCAAATTGTAATTCGAAAAGAACCGAGACACGTGCATGTGTATAAATATATATGTATACAGTTCCCTTGGTCTAAAATACCACTGTGGCGTCAGTTTAAACCGATCACTTTTATTTTCCTCAATATATACACTATACATACACAAACCTCCTTTCCGCAAAACAAACGATCAATTTCAGCCCACTCGAACTCGCCAAATCGAGTCGCCCAGGAATTTGCATAAACTCTCTGCTCTACTCTACGCGTATACTAATATTATACCTACGTCTCTCTCTCTCTCTCTCTCTCTCTCTTTCTCTCTTGCAAAGCCCATGTTTCGAAAATTCGGCGACTGCATGGGATCGCGCGCGCGTGTATATATATTTTTAGCGCTGATCTTCGAGTATAGTCGTGCGCCGCATAGAGATTCGTTTTTGCGAGGAAATTATGTAAGGATGTACGATTGGCTATATATATGTATATATACACGCGCAGGAACTAAATAACACAAGCCCGATCGAAGATTGTTTATTGTTTCATTGCATCAGCCGCGTATATACACGCGCGTGGATATTCGAGAGTGCATATACATATATATACGCATATATATATCGGAACGTTCCATTACAATCGTTTAATAAGATCTTGCACAACAGTGACGAATAGACTCTGTGCGGCGTATAGGAATAACATTGTATAAGAGCCGCTAATCGGGACAAAATGTATGCGCGCGGCGTGTATATTGCACGTGGAGAAGCGCATGTATAAGAATGTATGTATATATAGTGTGTGCGTAGATAGACACGTATCCGTCAATAGGTGAATAATTTTTTAATTAATGACAATGTGCGAGATTGTATGGGAGAGAATTCGAGAAATATTGTTAATTAATAATACATACGTCAACGAATGAGACAAGGTGTATTGTAGGAGTTTACGAGGATTTACGATATATATTATTGATGAGATGCATATTTTGTTATTTATGAATGGGAGAAATGGTAATTAGTTTAATTCAATTTATAGATGTAGTGATCAAAATACATAAATATATATTAATGACAAGAGTTAAATTTATCAAACAGACGTGTATGTATATATTTGTAATTACGTCAATGTTTCGCATTCAAAGTTAAATAATATCCAAATTTAACGCTATAAAATTAATCAAGAACTGTTATACTCGCGATAAAGAAATTCGCAGTTCAACCGACTATTTCCATAAATATATATACTTACCGATATAACGTCACATCTCTTTCTCTCACCATTGAATGTCCACTTCGTAAATTAGAAAACTGATGCAATCGGTGTCCCGAAACGCATTAAATATTGTATAATAGCCATACGGAGAGTCCGCCATACACATATATACACACAGTGCGTGTATATATTGCGATCTTTTGACGCTGCTATATATATATATAAGTATATCTTGCAGCTTGAAATTGCGCGTGGCGCTGACGCAAATGTATATAAGTTGTTACACGTGTGTGTGTATCTGTGTACTTGCGCGTGAAGGGAAAAGGAGCCGATTGCGGCAAGCACGTGCCATACCACTGCACCTATCCTGCAGCAGTACTAGGCTACGCTGTGATTTTTTTCTCCTGACCCTAGTTTTGTGCAATGCGGTTCTGAGAATGACTAACTGGCAAATAATTTTGTCTATGTCGAAATTGCTCACGCAGTTGTTTGTCTCTCTCTCTCTCTCTCTCTCTCTCTCTCTCTCTCTCTCTCTCTCTCTCTCTCGCTGCGCAATTGAAAGTGAATTTGGGGAGAGAAATGTGTACGCGCTATATATATATATAGATGTTGGTAATGTTAATTTAATTATTGACAACTGGACTGACAATAGGAGAATACCTGAAGTTTAATTAAATTAGATTATTCCGATGCTTGTAAATTCAGAATAGTATGTAGAATGTAACAAAGGCGCACGAGTCAGTATATAGCATATATAAAGTGCTGGAGCCCATGGATGAACTTACCTGTTGCAGACCAACTAGACTCTAATCCTGTAAATCCATTTAAGCCGAACAATGCCGTGATCGAGACGCGCGCTCCAAAAGGTAATTCAGGAGGAATTAGTTGATATTTGATTAAACGATGGTTCACTCGCGTTGGCATGTATATAATTGAATTTCAACGTCAGTTTTCGGTTGATGAAAACTTTGGAAACCCAAGGTACGGTTACTTAAGAGCCTATAACTAAATATCCGTAATGATTTCATTATGATTCATAATTAAATTTGCGATATTTCAAAATTAAAACAAAAAAAAACAGTTAAAAAACTTGTTTTCCCAGTCGTCAATTTTCGCGTTATATAAAATCGCAGACGTAAAAATGGGAGCTACACGCACACACACAGAGAGACTGGCCGTTGACAACTTTGTAAAAGATTCATAAGATTATGTCACTTTACTTCTCGAACACACAGCGTGAATCGGCAATAATTCATCTAGATCTGGTTCGAACTAACGCCGTCGTCGTCGTCGCGGAACTCTGTCGAGTGTTGTCCAACGATGATTGAGAGTAGATCCGAGACGGTCAATTTGAAACATAGACGAATTATGAGTAGACTGGAAAAAATATATTACGTGTGGGTTGCATATATTTCTCCTTTGCTATATACATACATTGTAGGCAAGTAGGCGTTTTTCGATAAGAATTATTGAAAAATGATGGTGTATATTATGTTTTAATACTTAAGATCTTCGTTTACTTCATATATACTTATATTATACGCTTATGAAATATTATATGGTAGTAAAACTCACATGGATGAGTCATACATGTATAATGTCGTTATTTATAATGTAATGAAATGGTTTCGACAGATATATTTTGAAAGTATATTTTTCCCATATAAATAATGCATGAAATTATGTTTACAAGGGAATTAACCCACGTGTAATTTGAACTAGTTATTATAGCGTTCGCGTAACGCGCGCGCTTCTTTTAATAGAGATGTCATCTCGTGACGCTTGATATTAGTTATAGAGCTATTTCAATAATATTTATAATGCAAATACCTGCGAGTTAATCATAGTGGATGGGCTTAATGTTATGATAAATTAGTATTGAGATAAAACGTTTCATTTTATGCATGTAAGAGCTGGTTCACAACCGCTAGCAAGCATATATATATAGATGGAACGAGATTTCAATGATATTTAACATTAATGATATACGTGTTCTATTAATATAAATAACATTCAATCTTCCTTTCATAAACTGTAAAACTATAACCATATATTAATTAAATTATTTTGCAATTTTGTGAATTTGAATAAAAAAAATCAACTTTTTTAAAGACACATTTTCTTCTTTATCTCTGATTTAATTCTCTTTGAAAAAAAAACAATAAAAAAAAGCGAGAGAGAGAGAGAGAGAAATAGCGTTGACGCAATAAAACTTCCAAGTGTTCAATAAACATTACTCGCAGCCGTTATAAAACTCCTAACGCACTCGCCGAGGGAAAACGTCGAAGCACTTGGCCATTTACGGCGCAGCACAAAAACCTTAACGCCCCAAATATTAATCGATTCCCCTGCACAAAAAAGGCAAAACGACTCTCGACGCTCACAGTACATATATATATAGCGACAGCAAGAACATGTGCGCACGTGCGGAAAAATCGCAATAAATCTCCGAAGGGATAGAGCAGCAACAGCTCGACGTCAGGGCAACGGCGAGGAGATTTCTTTTTCTCGGATCCTCCGATATATATATATATATATATACACGGCCACTTTGATTTATGCCGATTCTATTTTCCCTCGCGCGTGTACCTTTTATATATACATTTTCCCTCCTACCGCTTTGCATTCGCCATGTACTATTTTTCAATACGAATGCGCGTGGGTTATTCGTAGCACTGTACTTATATACTCACTGTAGGATTATAGGTATGGTGAATACATGCGAGTTGTGTACAATGTATATATATGTAGGTATTATTATATTGTGCAGGCAGCTGACTTTCATTTCGCTCGCATATATATATACATGCTGACGGTTTATTTGTATAATATATACGCGGTGCCAGAGCGCATATATGGCATTGATAATGTTATTATTGCGGCAATCCGTTAAAGTAAATGCTATAAAGTTTTATGGGTTTATTGAGTGTGTGTGTCGTTGAGATGTATAAGTATAGAGGAGTTTGAGATTTTTTTTGTTTCGTTTAAGATTTTATAACCACGCAAAATGCCATTATTTTTGTTGCAAAATATATAGTTGGCCGATATATAGATATATAAAACTATAGTGTTTGCATGTATAATGTCACTCGTGCATTTTTCAAATTATACATGAATAAACAACACATTCTATTTCAAAATGTCAACAGCCGGCAATGTCACTGCGTGCCATAAAATTTTATGATTTTGATGAAGTGTATACACACGTATGCGCGTGGCTAACGTTGTGCATTATAGTGTATATATAATTATATATAGGCACGCGGCTGCATAACTATGTAAACTACATAGTAAATAATTAATATGCAATTTATATATGTTTTTAATTCAAAATTACAGTATACAACTTTCATAATATACCTATACGTCCACGTAAACACCGATCGGCAGGAACGAACGCAAAAAGTAAAAAGAAATAAAAAAAAACCTTTCCAAACGGACCTAATGTAGGTTACGCTTTAGCAACACCTCCACATATACACTATATCTCGTGTATACCACATAACAAATCTCCCTATACATTATCAGCTCCACACACACATACAAACACTAACGATAAAATTCGTATATAGTACCATGGGGCCGCCCATATATACATATACGCATATAATATAACGAAAGGTTCTATATACACCCGAACGTGAGGCTATAATACTTCGAAGGGGGAGAGAAGTTATTACGACAATCGCTCGCTCGCTCTCGCGCACGCCGTCGATTATGCAAATGGCCTAGGTAACGCCCGGGGATTGCGACAAGCCAATTACATTCGCAAGCGCGCGCGCGCACACGGGAGGCACAAGCCCGAAAACGTTAGCGCGAAATCGGATAATTACGCGCCACGATATATGTATATACACGAGTCAATGTGTACATTAGTTTTCCGAGTGTTTCTATCTATGGTTTAAAAGCTGCAGATGCCTTTGATCTAAATGCAATTGGGTCGTTTGAGTGTTTATTTATGTAGTGGTGGAAAGGATTGTGATGTTTACTGCAGCGCTATATGGGCGTTGAGTAATTTTTACTGGGTTGTTTATATATATATAGGTTGGAAATTGGTAGATATAGCGGAAGTAATAATTTTTTTTTTTTAATTTGCTAAATGTCAATTGATTAAGATGAATAGTGGTGTTTATACTTGTTGGGCTGGAAAATTGTTGGTGCAATGTATAATGGAGTATGGTGAAATACAAATTTAATCGGGGATAAAGAACTGACCTACTTTGCATCTCATTTCCTCTCTCGGTCTTTGACTTTATTGATAATCTATGTTGATCAGAACACATTTTTTATATAAATAAATAAATATTAATTCGAAATAGTTTTTCACCTGCATCAACACAATGAATACAATTATTTCAACCTGTCACCCAATCGATCTACTTACCTCACAATCATTCCCTAATTAATGAGACAACAGCTAGAAAGTTTTAAGTACTTTACAGTACACCGCTCATCTATAAAATCACAGAGTTTAACGTTACAAACAACCCAAGAGTATATATACAGAAACATCGTATTACCCACCTACAACTGCGAAACAATAGCCCGCAAGCCTCCATTAACCGGCGAACGAGTGAAAATGTACGCAACGCATAGTATATACCTATACTCGAGACACCTGCGCGCGATTTATTTCGTCATCGGCGCAGGATGTGAGCTCGCTTAAAAAAAAACACCGTTGCTTTTTAGCTTCTGGCCGCTGTAAAACTGGATTTCTCAACTTCCGAAAAGGTTATGTATATATGTGTGTATGTATGTGACACACGAGGAGGGCCGGAGACACGCCAACGTGGGCGCATGTGCAAACTTCCGTTGTAATATATATATATCGACGCGACAATGAAGACGTTGCGTGCACCGTGGTGATGATGACATTTCACTTTAAATGTGTGTATGGGTAATAGGGATAATGGTTTGGGATGAGGAATATATGCTGTTGTTTTAGGAAAGGAGTTGGTTAATTTGGTATTGTTTTACGTAAGGATTGGTGAGTGTACGTAACAGTAAAGAAGAGAAGTTGGATATATGTATTGTGGAGCATGCATGTCTTAACATATTTGTATGGGTTATCAGAAAAGTAAACTGAAGTTAAAGACAGTGAAATGACTTCACGACCGGCGAAGAGTTTAATCTGTTATCAGTTACTGATACGTCGTATAGATGATAATGAATGAGAAATTTCTACTTCGGTTAATCATTGTGCTTTACAACAGTGCAGGGCTTTTTGCTGCGTTTTACATGAAAAATTATACTTCAAATGTTATCTATTGAAGTTATATCCGTATTATATAATGAATCATTTTAAAATACAGTACTATATTAGATAGAAGTTTCTCGTAGAAATAGTAATCGCATGAAGTTAGTTATTTTTTAGTTAAGTTTATAACCCGAACGAACATTGCTTATATTTCATAATATGTGTCAATTAGAAATAAATTTTGGTATGTATATTACATAAAATATAATTAACGCATTAACTATACAATTTGGATAATTTTGTACCACGGTTATGGAACATAAAAATAGTGTTTTTGAGTATAGGTATAGGTATTTGTTTGAATTAAATAAAATTTCCCATAATAAAAATATATTAAAAAATAAACTTCGAATTCAAAAACTTCTGTATTAGATTGATATCCATTTAATTTCGTTATCAATAGCTTCCAGTAAATTTTACAAAAAACCATTCTCGAATAACACGTAAACCACAAATCCTTTCAAACCTCTCTCTCTCTCTGTCTCACCTCCTCCTCCCGAATTACGCCACCCACTTCTCCAAAACCATTCCCGAACTTTTTCGCAACTCGTTTCATCTCTCCCCTCACACACACACATATATATAGTTACATCTTAGCCCGTCTCAATAGCCGCAACCGTCGACGTAATTCAGATGACTCTAACGATTACATTTGCGCAACGATGCAAAAAGTACGAGCGCCGCTAGTTTGTGTCCCCCCGCCGGTGTATATATATATATACGTGGATAGGCATTATCGAACTTACATAAATCGGCGCGTTGGCTTTCCACGACGGAATTATGACGAGCTGGCGCGCGTGCTTTGCGTTATTGCGCTGTATATACACTGCGCTCGCGACGTCTGATTTCAGGGGGACAAGCCTCCGCGCGCGCGCGATACGGGGAAACTAGCGTATAATTGGTATAAAGGTTTAGTAAATTTTTTTTTGCAAAGACGCGGTGATTAACGGGTTTTTGAGGTGACGTCAATACGGCTTTAGGTATAGTGAGGTATATGTGGAGGAATTAAGAGGTAATTGTTATGAGGAAGTTTAAAGTTTGGGAAATCGAATAGGATTCAAGAAAATTGTTAAAGGTTAGAATTCAAAAAATGCTGAAATTATTAATTTTTTGAAAATTAGTTCCAGATCTTTTTCATATTGTAATTTATTTAAAAAAACTATTTTATTACTTTCATTATATAACTTTTATATAATTATTTAATATACAACAGTTTTTTCAAAAAAATTATACACATGAATTTTTTTTGTATTTATCTATTTATTTTTATGCTTATATTATTTACTAAAAATTTCTACATTATTACTATATATTCTTAAATTGTTTGTCGAATATTACGGAAGAATAGTAAAAGAGCTACTTAATTAAAAGTCATTAGCTGACAATGATCATAATGAAGTGAACTAATTTAGATATGACATATCGCGATTACATAAATGTGTATTACGATTCGCTTAATTTAATCGTCGGACACTATCGGCATCCTGCACACGTCACTCAATTACTGTTACGCTCCTAAGTAAACGAAGAAATTTTTTGGCCTAGACATTACGATAGCGATCGTCCAACTTTTGCACTGCTCTTTTCAATTACGTGAGTTTTTTCGTCGGATTTTCTTTGCCTCCTTCCCACGCATGTGACTCAATCACCGTTGCTAGGCGCATATAACTGATTATATTTTTCTTTCGCCCGAATAGCATCGTAACCGATCTAACGCTTTTGTTTACTTCTATTTCATATTACGCAGTTTTTGGTAATACATTACGCTATTCGTTGCAACATCGACGGGTACCTGCCCACTTATTACTTCACACACGGTGACACAGACATATTATACCGTGTGTGTTTGCTGTAAAAAGTCTATATTATATCCTGATCTACGGTAACAGGCAAAAAACTTGTCCATATTCTATACGTAATTAATGTTATTATTAAGTGAAAAACAAATAATTTCTTGATAAACTGTTTCAATCGATATCGTAATTGTAACACTTTATTATTTATTGAAGATATTTTCTAAGAAAGAAATCATTAAATTAAATAATCAGCAACTCCCAACTGTATATTTTATTCATCGATGATTAATTAAAAATATAAGAATGTCTCAAATGTCAGAAAAAGAATAGTAAAAGTACAACAAAGCCATTGGTGTCCACATTAGAAATTTGACCCACTTGCTTATAAAATTAAAAAAAAAATTCGGCACATTGTCACAATATTACCCGGTCGTCTACCAAAAAGACGTTTCGTGGAAAAAGGACACCGGTGTGTGTGCTTGTCTCTCTGCCTTGTGACGGGCATCATAATTAATTGCGACACACCTCCTCCCATGTTACATCGTCGCGTCATCGTCTCCAGCCGCTGGATTAATGAATCGCCATATGAGCCTTGCATCCATAGACGAGCAAAAAACGCCTGATGCTTTTTTTTTTCTTTATATTTAGAAGAAAAAAAAACATATATTTTATAGCGTAGCACACTTACATTATCTCGTTGAGCTGCGAAACAAGCGATTCCACCATTTGTTAAACGTATATACGCGTTTATTCGAAACGTTTCACAATTGATAGGCGCGCATAAAAATGTTATTGTTATTTAACGCGTGTGTTATTAGCGGGGTAATTCGATGACTTAATAAATCGTTACGAACGTATGAAGCTTACGATAGTGTATATATATACGTAGGTGTTGCAAAATTTCAAACGCCGAGGTATATTTTATTTTAAATATACGCTAATCAGTTTATATCAGCGGTAATAACGCAATAGAGGCAAAAACTCAAAATTGAGTGGCGAAAGAGTATAAGTTACGTCTGTGAGAGAGCTTGTAAAATGATATATATAGGTACATAATCAACAATGAAACATTTTAACAGATGATGATGATGTTATTGTTTCTGAAATTTCTGTCGAGAGCAGAATGTATAGAAGATAAAAGTATAATATAAAGACAAATTTTTAGCAATCATTTTTTTAATGCTTTTGATAATGAAGTTGACAGTTGGTTTTGAATAATCACTTACTATTGATTACGATATAGATTTCTTATGACATAAATAAAAAAGAAAACTTTTTCCTTATACACTTTTTATCACTTCAATACCCCCAACGATCATCACCAATTACATAACACCATCCTGCACCAGCACCTCCGAAAACTTTTTGCTCCTTCCAGGAAGCCATCTTCACTCCACTCCAAAAAAAAAGAAACGCCACGCAACCAAAGGATCGATTTCAATCGCCGACCTTAAATATATATATATATGTATATAAATTTAGCCGGGGCGTGCGCTTACGAAGGACAAAAGGCTCGAAAGGCAGCTAGCGCGACGCGATGGGAAACGTCGGCGACGCTCATTAAACGTCGACTCTCTCTTTCTCTCTTCGGTGGGTGGCTATATATAGAACAGAGCACGTCGGAAATCGATAGATTCACGGTCACGCGCGCGCAAAGGCCTCATTACGTAAGGAGCTATATGGAGGAGAGCTGCAGGACGTTGGCTTGCCCCGTCTGCGGGGCCGCGGTTTATCCTTGGGGCCAGAGAAGCGAGACGGGATTCCGAGGAACGAAAGAGAAAGAGAGGATGCAAGTTGTATGTGTGTCTGTATGTGTGTATCTGGAATGGAGTCAAATTTGGCGGTGTAAGAAGGTTGTTGTAAGTCGATGGAAAAAGTTGCTTTATTGCCGTGCTGGGACTTTTTTAGGTTTTGAGAGAAGAGAGGATATCGGTGGTTTCGATTTTGGTGAAGTTCCAGGATGCGTTTTTGTCTGTGGAATGACTGCTGTTATATTTTTGGATGCTCTGTCGGGTGTATTCTCGTTTTTGGGAACAAATGTAGTTTCAGAGTAAAATTTGGAAAGACAGTTCACATTTTATAAAAGAAATGTGGCAGATTTTAGTGAAATAAATCAATAAGACTGGTAACAAATTTAAGAATGTTTTAGCTGTTTAGTTAAATTTTCAGAATATAGTTAAATTTTAATTAAAAATTAATTGCGATAACCCCGGTAATAACGTAACGCTTTTAACTTTTAATCTGGCTGTAATATACTTAAGCTCTGATTAAAATTTTAAGAAGAAGTTATCTATTTTTCAACTACATTATGATTAAAAGCAAAATATTACAAAAAAATCAAAATTTCGAAGATTTTTGTTATTTTATCGTATTATTCCAATCTAGATACCAGAAGCTGTAATTGAAACTCTACAAAGATAATGTGTCACCTTGAACCATCCAAATATGAAATAATTAATTTTTGTAATGATTCGTGTGATTCATATATAGCTTAGTCATGTAGTATATTTTTATATAGTAATTTCTATATTTCAATAATTCGTTTAAAAATTAAATTCAGTGTTTAATTAATCTAGAAATTTTCCCATATGGCTGTAGGTTTGAAGCCCATGATTGGTCGTATTATTTTTCATATATAACATCCCATATATTGTTTTCTCAGAGAATGCAATTTATATACAAGTGTTACACGAAAAATATTACAGCTAATATCTGGCGCCAGTGTCGTGACCACAGATGGAGTACAAATGTATATTGTTATATGAAAAGCAATTCTTTCATATTTAACTAAACCTTCGTACCTCTTAAAATTGAAAATATTGTAGTAACATAATACCCTGCTTATCCTTCCCCGCGGCGGCTTGAGAAACGGCAATTGTTGTAATTGGACCCCTCCTCGTAGATTTAATGATTCGCGATTATCGTTAAGCGCGAAGAATGCCTTTCGAAATTGTGCGGGACGAGTCGCGCGGAACGGCCGCGCGCGGGAAATTATGACACGCGTCTTTTTCACCTCGTGGCGAAATATTATTGTTGTTACGCGGTGCGAACGATGTGCGCTCATCGAAATGCGAGTATAAACGCTGGCAAGGAATTTAATTTCTATAGTGTATCGTTAACGTATTTATAAATCTTTTTCAAATTTTGAAGTTTCAATGTTATATTTTGACTTCATGAATTGGCTTGTATACTTAATTTAATAAATTTCATGTATACCGTAAATACAAGAAATGGTGCCTTTTTTATATGATGTAGTTGCGTTGAAGGTTACATAACGATGATCTTTAAAGAATGTAACCCTAAAAAATGATTGCGAAAAAGGAATTTTATAACGGAAAAGTTAATGGGTCATTTTCTATATCCACGAAGTTTATTAAGAAATAGTTGCGACATTATTATACAAAAATTATTTATGTATTTGATCGTTTATATTACAATGTTGTAACGACAATTTCTAAACAAGAATTTATACCCGCAAGATAAAATGATTATAACTTATATATAACGAAATATTAAAAAGGAATTAGGGTACGTTAAAACTGATACAAATCGAAGAGACAAAGAAAAAGCTACTACCTCGGTATATATCAAGTCCATCTATCAGAGTTCTTAAAGCAACTAAAGCACATTTTTTCCCAGTCCGACAATGCTCGAGGCGCGTCGAATAACTCGAGGGGAAAATCTATTATCACGGCGTAACACGTAACGACCGTCACGATTCCTCTGTCTCTCTCTCTCTCACACACACATATACGCACATACATATACCAACGTTGCGCTCTAAACGATGCGAAAATCGAACCTTCACACTTTACACACACAGAGAAACCAACGAGGGTGTCGATATATATACCCGTACCGAAGGAGAAAAAGAACCGGCGAGCTCTGCGCGAGAAATGCCTCTGGAACGTAGAATTGCGCAATTCTCCGCGCGCCGACGTGTCTTATAGGGTGTGACAAATGAAAAATCGCAATGGAGCGCGCTGCTCGTTCCTTTGAATCTTCTCTCAGCGGTGGCAAAATACGCGAGGAATAAAAGAGTTTCGTCGCACACGCGCGAGCGAGCGAGCGAGCGAGCGTTAAAGTGCCTTCAAATTGCCTCATAACGCAATTCATTTTGCGCAGCGCGGCCATCAATTGTCACGCGGGCGCAGATTATTTTGAAATTATGCAAAGTGCAAAGAAGAGATGCTGTATATACTTACGTATATATATAGTTAATCGACGTTTTGTAGGTCGACCGCGTAAAAATCGTCTTATATACATTGTACATTGTATTTACGAGCTTATACCGACGTGTGTGTATATGTGTGTGTGTGTGTCATTGAGGACACTAAATAAATCAGAAGATAATAAAAGACTGCGTGTATGCATATGTCGGTGTGAGGGCCAATTCGAGAGAAATGAAATCATTGCCTCTCGTGAATTCTAATGGTTCTAAGAAACGCTGCTGAATATGGATCGGGAATAAGAATACGCTTAAGGAATTGATATGTAAGACGCAGGTATTAAAGAATATATATATATATATATATATATATATATCACTGCCACACGTTCGCGTTAATTGCATTTGAATGACACAAACGGAACGTATGTGCGTTATTATATAAGGGAAAGTTATTTTTCTTTATGATATATTGTATATATACGCAAATGATGCCGATATCGTTTATCATTCATATATATACAATATTATTACGTATGTATTAGTAGCGTTTTTTTTAATAATATGTCGCCAATAATTATCGTTCGCGCTGTGATAAACGATTATATACATGTATATATATACCTGCTATCGCGTGAAGTAAACATTTTAATGACAAGTTGCGCGACAACCTCGTTCACGCAGTATAGCAAGTATAAGTACCGAAACAATAGCAAAAATATTTTTGCAGAAATCAAAGCAGACTCTTAACGGCAAACCGCGCACCACTAAATCTTCGCCAAACTCATTTCCACAAAAAAGTGACATAAGCGCGCGCTGCTGCTACTCTGCGGCGCGCCGGTTATTCTGCAATCGCGCGCGCGCGGTTCGGTTATGTTACACGCAGAGACCCGGCGAGCGATTATCTAATATTAAGTAATACAAAATCGACTTTTTCAACCGACGGCTACGTATAGATAGAGAGAGAGGAGAAAAAAAAGGTGCCGGTCGCGAGCTCTTGTTGACCTTAACTATAATACATTGGTCATTCATCTGAACAATCGTGAGCTTTCGTAATATCCTCATGCACGCGAATGCCCCATCATAACGGTATACCCTTTCGAAGGTATTTTCCTTAGACACGTAAATCCGCGAGTTATGTGAACCATATGGGAATTTTCTGATACGTTCGGTGCAATCGTATCACAGCATCGATCGATACATATACTTGAATACGTCTTCGTTATGGCTCATTGTTCTTCATTCACACCATAATCGCACACATGTTATACGCATCCGGGTGCATATTATATACTACGTTTCGCAAGCATTCGGTTATTGACACGTGCGAAGGGACCGCGCGGTTACTTACTATACAGCTCTGTAAAATGAAAAGAAAAAGGACTCGCATATATACGCGTAAAACCTAAACTCCCGTAGTGTGTGGCTTACCAACACCCACACGTCTATATATATATATATATATATATATATATATAATACCTATATATACACGTTCGTTCGCTCCCTCGGTCTCCTGTCTTATACCACGGTATGATTTCGTCACTGCGCTCGCTCGCGCGACCGACAATGGAAATGCGCATGAAAGGTTACGTATTTCCAAGCGCGCGCGCGCGCGCGCGCGCGACGCCGACAGGTTATGAAATACGGGGCAGGGCGCGCAGGAGGCGAGAGGTAACCGCGCGCAGAGAACCGATATATATACCTATATATCCCTCTATATATTGCGTGCGAGAGTGTGTGGTACTATATACATGTTTATATATGTATATATAGAAAGAGAGGTGTAAGTTCGTGTACATGATTTTTTTTGCTTCCTCTCGTTGTATATGTCGTGACAGTGCGATGAGGTCGCGCGACATGCCCGCATATATAGTGTCTTTTGTGTTTTGTATGTATGTATGTATATGTACTGAGGGATTGGATGGAATTTGGAGGTTGGGTGTGGATTGGGATAGGGTTTTGAATTGGTAGTGTGATTTTTGAGGTCGAAGTATTTTTATAAAATTTTTAAGGCTAAAAGGGCAAATGGTATCGTAATTCAACATCTAACTTATTTTACTTGAGAGTTATGTCATATTTTATCTTATGGCTATATTTAATTTAAGTCTTGATTTATTTTTCAAGGAAAGCTGTGATTAAATAATCGTACTATTTTTAATTTGATATTATTATTTTCTATTTTTTATTTAATTATTTCTTAAATTTTCTATCTATGTATAATAACTGAAAAACAGTAGAACAAGATAACCAGAAAAGATAAGAGAGATGTAGAAAAATATTTGTAAATGTATATAGGAGTATTAAAATTTTGGCATACTTAAAATTGGTAAAAAATTTAGGACAGAAAGAAAATATTACGCAGACTTTTAAGTATTATGCAACTGTTTTTATTTTCGATAAACACATTTAATTAATTACACTTTGACATTACAAATTTGCAGAAAATTGCACAACTATATAATTACTGGCTTTATTTCATGCACGTGCGTTATTTACTCTATTTCCAGTTTGGTAGCTTTTTGCGTATTTTCAAAGGCTTGATCTTGCGCCATTGCGAATTTAAATAGATAAACTACGAAAAAAAAAAGTTGAATGTTTTTTATCAAATCAGTTTAACTTTACTCAAATGCAAACGTTTCACACGTGCTTACCAAACGCAACCAGTTAACTAAATGTCGAAAATTCTTCACTATAGTCAATTAACTTACGTAACAAAGAATAGGTTAAAAGAGTTGCTATATGGATAAGACGATTTTTCGAGTTAATTTTCCGAGTGTTTAAGGTAATTTAACACATTATTTTATGTAACAAGTAAAACGCTTAAGCCAACGAATCTGCAATTTACAAGAATGCTATTAAAACTTGAAAAACGCGTATACATAAATATTAAAAAAATAATTATATTTATACAATCTTTCGCAATTGCCCGTAAATATACACTAGATACTAACCCCCTCAAAACATACGATCTAACATCAAAAGTTATACGCGACACCCAAAATTAAAACCAAATGGCAGCAACCTAAACGCATATAACTACAATGACAAAAGACACGCGGCAGCTTGACAGCTCCTCACGTTTCTCTATATATACTGCATCGGCCACGCGCGCGCACACCACTGAAATCGCAAGCCGTGAAAATTTATATTCACGAAACAACGCGGTCTCAAGTATATATATATACGTACGTACGTACGCCACACACGTAATCGGTCGTCGCGCGAGGCTCATACAACACAACGGCTGCGGCAGTATAATCGCGAATAAAAGGATGATTACGAGTGATTTATGCCGCACACTGTGTCCTCCGTCTTAGCCCACTTCGAGCTGCGAGAATCGAACGCGACGTATAGAAGCATATATGTATATATATATATACGCGCTTGATATTTCAAGTCGCCACGGGCGCTTTGTTTGCTGAGATGTTTTTGTCTCGCCTGGTGAGTGTAGACAAAGTATTATAATTTAGCGAGAGAGCGATGACAGCTAGAGGAGGGATTCAAGTGTGTTTTATGCGAGCTCTATACGTAAAAGTCTTGCCAATTTCGATATATATATATATATATATATATATGAATAGCGAATTTGATGCATGTTAAGTTTTATTATATAGGGACCTCAGGGATCGTTGCATAAACGCCGTGTGCTTTCTATTTTTGACGAGATATTCTTGTGTTTAGAATAAAAACTTTAACAGTGATGGTTGAAAATAATAATATACATAAAATGTATAGAAAAAATTCGCACTGTTTTATTTATGCATATATGTGCAAATTAGAGAGATAAGAAATATGCTTATACATAGATTTCGTAAAGAAAGAGTGATATAAAAAAAAGTTTCATCCTTTGCTTGGCTGAAGTTACGTGAAATTTAAAAAAAAGTAATATAATCAATAACCAATACTTTTTATATATATACAAACTACTATATAAAACTGTGCACGTTAAACAATCTTCAAGATTCGCAAAAACTTATAAGCTTAATTCAACAATATACATATATACCAGCACCTGCTTCTCCGGCCTATACGGAATCGATGTCGAAATTTCGCCTGCGGGCTTATAACCTTGACTCACATTATACAGGCGAAAGACTGACTATTTTCGTCAACTCGATTGAGTCACATATATATACCACACGGAGACAGAGAGCGACGCATACGAGATACATAACTTTTGGAGCTTCAACAGCAGCAGTATCAACTATATACACATACACGTTCAAAAGATGTTTACCAATTCTCTCTTTTTTTTTTATTCATCTCCATCCTTTTTTTTTACATAACCAATCCAAACCGTTGCTTGTTGCTCGATTCAAGGCGAGGGGAATTATTATAGCGAAAACTATAGCGCGTGATCTCGTGTATATACATACATACATACACATTAATAATTGTACGCGTATACATCGTCGTCTGCGTGTATGTTTTTTTTCCTCCACACGCGCGAACGAGTATATAAGGTATAGCTCATTTGCGCTCGCAACGTGCGCCTAATTGTGTAATCGAACGTTACGCGCAAGCGTGTGGACGATTACAGGTTTATGTATTACGTTTGTTCCACTTAATTTAAATAGTGCTGCTCGTAAGGATTCCAAAGGCCGCGCGGCGCGCACTATACTACTGCACTGGTTTTTAGTATATATACCGCACGCGTACATATATGACGTCAACGATAGTCTGTTGTTTTTTCATAAGGATATACGTATATATATGCAAGCATTGTTGTCGTTGGTTGTTGTAAAATTTATGGCGAGGAAGTAGTTTTAAGTGTATATATAAACGTACAGTGGGGAATGATATTCGGTATATATACTTGTGGCTATATGGCTGAGTTTGGAAGTTTATATAGTTTGTTTGCACGCTGGAGGTGGGACGATTCAATGTTAACGTTCTCATCGCGGGTACCTTGAAAATGTTAATTTTATGTAGTTCATTGCGTAACTTGTGTACGCATTGTATCTCTTTGCTTAGATGATTAACGCCGCGAATGCTAATGCTCATAAAGTTTTGTTTATTCCTTCCGTATTCAAATATATATATATATATACACATATACAACACACATTGAGCGCTCGCGTCAATGATATTATAAAACCTGATAGTGGGGGATTCCCATAGGAATTGCAATAATATATATATGTGTATGCATTTATCCTTATAATATAACGTTAATGCTTGTCATCGGCAACTTTATGACTTAATATTATGGTGCAAAAAAGGTATGTAACACATGTCTCGATAAATTTGACGAGGCAAAGTTTGCTATAAAATTTTCGATAAATATTTATATATACGCGCACTTACGACGCGACTACAATTAGCAATAATTGCAATTTGCTCGTCGTAATTGAAATCACAGACTACGACAGAGCTCGTATGTACGGAACACGTTATAACTTCTTGGAATGCGCGTAGAGTAAAGTAATACGCGTGGCAACGGGTAGCTTCGTCTTCACACGCGTAGCTCGCGAAGATCATATGCTTTCTGCAAGCTACATAACGGTTTAGAAACAAGCGGTGCAGTCACATCGCGCTTGTTGCCAGGAAAAGATTAACTGGAACACGCGTATATTTCATTGAGAGAGCGGCAGTAAACATTCGGTCTCTTGATATAGCTATATTTAAAATATTAGCGTAATACTTATTATATAATGTTAACTTGCGACACATGTATGTGTTGCAGCTATGAAGGACAATACGATAGTTTCTCAATAATCGTGCTTGGTTCTACAGATGCTTTTTGATACTTTTTTTTTTGGATTGCGGCTGATAATTTTATAAATGATGATTGTTATTAATATTCATATTATCCACTAAGTGATTCATTAAGAGTGATGTTTAAATACAAAAAAAATGATATATTAACTAAAAGTCGCTTAAGAAATGGATGAACTTATCTACCTCTTTTAAAAATTAAAAAAAAAAGATAGTCGTACGTTGTGAAACATTTAAAGATTAAATTTCATTAGTCTGTATAAAATGACACCAACATTTCCTATAACCGAGTTTTATAAAAATTCAGTGTTATATATAAAATAAAATAAAGTATGAAAATTAAAATAAAATTTTCTTACTAACAGAATTTATCGGACTATCTTATTAAAATTAAAATTATGTAAAAATGCATGTCTATAACATTAAAAATAAAACATGTCACGCAAAACGTGTTCAAATCAAGTTACATTAAAAAAGTATACGATATTTTATTTAAGAGAATTCATAGTTCCTTTAACTAGACTGATATATATTTGCTAAAAATATGTTACATTAGTTTCATCCTAACAGAAAATATCCCCACTACTCGATTTTTCTTCTTCTAAATATCACCAAATCATTTTTCATTCATAAAACATTCACGCTCACTACTATAACTTTCCCGCACAAAACAAGCAAATAATTAAACCCAAAATTACACAGCCATCCACGCGCACCTCCTCTTCAAACCACGACAGACCGCCAGAGCTTCCGGTCAAAGACTTCGTACCCTCTCTTACCCACACATACACACGCACATACGCTCGTTTACACACACTCCTATATGTAAACAGCGCGCGAAAAGCATCGTAAAGTCCAACATCGCCGCCCCGCCGCCAGCAGTTGAGCGTAAATCCGCTGCTGCCCCTCTAATTTTAACGTTTAGAGGTCTACATATATATACGTACGCAGGGCCTACTATACATACACACACGCATGTACACTGTGGGGGCACAAAGAGCCGATGATTACGTAAAACGGCTACGTTCCTCGTAAATCTCAACGTGCACACATACACGCGCGCGCGAAAAGTAATACCGCATGCGAGCAAAGAGAAGGGCGAAGGTGTATGTATATGGAGAGGGGAAAACGAGAGACAGCGCGGCTGCATATAGCGAAATGTGTTTTACGCGGCGCGAATGGGGCGCGAGAGAGTGTGTCTGCGTGTGATATGTAGTTTGAGTGAGCGCACGCGCTTGTTTTATTAAATATATACACGTGCCCGTGTGTAGGCGGTGGATATGTGTGTGTGTGGAGAATACTGGTGGGTTGTAGTTGGCTGGCTGGTTGGTGGGTGAGTGAAGGTTCGGCTGCGAAATGTAGATGTTTCCTGAGATTAAATGGTTGCGAGGTGTAGGTTATTATTGTGACGGTGCTGGAATGGTTAAAGTATTGTTGAATGTATTAATATTTTAATTGAATAAGTGGTAAGGGAATGGAGTTTTGAATGTTATTTTTTATTATTAATGTTGGTAGTTGGAGGTAGTATTTGTATTTGGATAGAATTTTATGGTTTTAAGAGTAAAATGTACCTTAAAGTATGTGCTTTCAAATTACTTCATCAAGAAATTTGTTTGAAACCTATATATGAACAGTAAATGTTGACTTTGAAACGTCTTGAAAGTCTAACTAGAGTATAGGTGAATGTAAGTAACTTAGACAAGTTCCAATTTGAAAGTTTACATCTTACTTGTCGATCTACTCTTATTTGTACTGACAATGCACTTTAAATTAAGAAAAAAGTTAGAAATTTGTTATCTTAAACAATCAAAATTGATCTAAAATTGACAAGTATTTAAAGTAAAAATAAGAGAACCCATAAAACACACATTTTACAAGAAAAAAAAAGCAGCAACGGATAATGTCGCAAGGTTGCTTGAAAATCAAACAAACGTTGTATTTGCGAAATTACAAAAGATCCAATCATATCGAGTTGAGAAACCGACGAGACCGAAACTTCAGGAAACCTAAGTAAATACCTGCCGCGCGTTGCACTTCACGACATCCATAAATTATCTCATCATTCGCACGTACAGCGAGTGAAAGCCGAGCTTCCATACTGTAAAGTGAGGACTTAATTCTCCGCGAGAAAAGCGTGAAGGAGCCGGTTATTAAAAGTGCCTCGAGTATCAAATCGATTAGACGCCGAGATAAACAAGCGAACGAGACACGTGTGTATGTATGTATGTATGTATGTATGTGTATATATGCCGCAATGCCGATGAATAAAAAGTTATGCAAATTGTCGGGTGTGCGCATCGTTTTTCAAAAGCATATACAACCAGCCATATCACACAATAGCTTTTTGAAAAAAAAACGATGCCTTTCACGTATAATATTTTCCATTCAAATAGCTTTTAATGCCTTGGTAAACATTGAATTTTTTCACATAGCGTAAACCTGTGAATTCCCGAATGTTAAATCAGTTGTATACATACCTTTTACAATAGATCTCACTATGGCTACAGTTATTTTAATAAGGTATATACCCCATTATAAACAGTATATATTTTTACAAGCTACATTCTATTCATCCATATATACAACTATAGAAGTAGCGCACGTATACGCCTAATTATTGCATTTATTATTACACCATCTCACTCGTCCTCTATACCATCACCATTAATTTACAAATCACTACTCAATAGCTCCTATAACACAACACTCTAAGGCCTATTGGTACGTACGTACGTACGTATTATACATGCACACAGCATCCATCCTCGCCATTTGTTCCCCTCACCTTTCTTCATTGTATCCAGCTCGCTCACTCTCGAACAATGCGAAGAACCGATCGTCGCTCTCGCACAAACGTATATACCTTCGTTATCCAACAATACCACTACGCGTATATATATACACATTGAATCAACGGCTTGCTATAGCTTGGTATCAACCAAAAAAGTAGCGGAGAAAATCTTCACCGACATACCATCATCATCATCATCCGTTCGCACGACGAAATGCCGTAACCGCACAATGAGATTGCCGCACGCGGTACGTGCCGCCAGCGTAACCGCCATAGTGTATCGGTATATAGATGGGCGGCCGCCACGCGACTTGTTATCCCTTACGCGACTGTAGCTGCAATTAAGATTTTGTAAAACGCACGGTAATTGTTGGATAATATTATACGTATATACAGATGTACATGTGTATGCGTGTGTGTACAGTGGGTATGTAAGAGTATGGTTGGATGAATAGTTATAATACGTAATATCGGAGAGGTTGGCCCAGGGCTGGTTATATAGGGTATATCGTGAGTACAAGCCGGATTGTTGCTTCAGGTCGGGATTTTGAAAACTAGTTCGGAACATTGCGAAGGTATACCAGCTATGCGGTGTTTTCCGATTATAAAGTTGTTACGCGATGTATAATTGGTTGATTATTTAGGTCGAAATTTTCACAGTGCTTCGGTGCAATACTAATATTTCGACAGTAGCAAAGTGTATTCCAAAAGTTGTGCGAGATAACTTTGTAACTTATACTAATGCATTATTTTATTATAATAACAGTAGTTCTATGAATTTATTCGAGCATATTATCTAAAGTTTGACCCAAAACATGGATAATAAACTAACAGTGTATTATGGAGCTCATTAATTTTTGCTTAAAATACACGTGATATTTCACGACTATACTATATCTTAAGCTGACACAGATATAGTATATAAGGCTTTATTAAATTATATTTGTTGTAAACAATTATATTTCAGATAAAATCTTATCAAGACCAAGGCAAAAGTTATATATAACTCTGTTCCAGTACATAAAATATATCAGAGGGCGCTGTATTATTAAACGAAAGGAGACGAAGAAGACTCTAAAAATAAAGCAAGCCTAGGGGCTTTAAAATTCTCATTCCAGCCCTAAATTTACCTCGCGCACACTTTGATATATACACCTCAACACAACACACACACACACATACAACCGTATATACAGCGAAAGGCATACAGGAGCCGTTCACAGTATATATGCGCGCGTGGCTCTCGCTCACTCGCGCAGTGTGTTTTTCGGTTGGCCGTGACCCGCTTTCCATTACATAAGACGCGCGCCTCCGTCTCCGATTCTCTTCTCTCTCCCTTCTATCCCCTCCTTCTCTCGCTTATCTCTTCGTCCTCTCGTCCCGCACAACGACTTGTTCTTTTTCATTCTACTATATACACATACCTATACGTATATATATAGTCATGTTTGCTCTCTCGTATAGCTCTTTCAAATATTTGAGTCGCTCGCTGCAACAACGGTAGACATATATATATATATATATATATAATACGCCGGCCGGCTTTGCTGCGAGCCAGGTTAATCGAATGGATTTGGTAAAAGTGTGCCTATATAGGAGTGGGGCGTTACCACAGCGCGGCGATGGTGGCGGTGGTATAGTATATATACCGGCGCGCATTACGAATTCTCGAAAACTCAAACGCGTATTACGTGATTATTATGAAACGTTAGATAATAATTATCTCATTTTACAGCGCGTATTATGGCACAGTAGGTAATAGGTGTGACCTCATACACCACTGCAGCACCATAGTGCGCAGGCTCGTGTGCGTATATATATATATATACGAGCTGACGCGACGACGACTGGTTATGGTGTCACGTGCGCGCCTGTGTGAGATAATTTTGAACTTTTATTATGTGGATTTTATGTAGTCGTAGATTTTTAATGTTGTTTCAGGGTAAAATTGTAGGTGAATTTCGTGTAATGTCGTGGGGGCAATCGTAACAGATGATTAAAAAGCTTGTCAATGTATGTATATCGACGAGAGAGAGAAATTTATTACGCGCACATGGGTTTCCGCAAATTTGGTAATCTAATAAATTAGGTTCTACATATATATGTATGTTGTGTGTGTGTGTGTGTGTGTGTGTGAAACTGAAAAAGGTAATTTTTATTGGGAAACAGATATTTCGTATATGTTTAGCTTGTCTAGCGTGTATGTACGCCTGCGTCATTTGGAGATTTCTACAAAAATTATGTCGCACTACGTTATGCACGATACGAATTAAGCGCGCGCGCAGCCAGATTTCAACAAAGCCGATTGCAAATTGGTTATATAATCTTGGGTAATATTTGCCTCTCGCATATAGTATGTATATGAAAATCCTCATAATGAGAGTAAAAGAAAATATATATTAGAAGTTTGCGACATTAAAAGTGACCCGCGCAACAAACGCATTCTGTATATATATACATATATATAAAAGCGCAGCATTTACACAACCAATTCGCTGCACAAGTGGACACTCAACCGCCCCTATAAAAATTCCACACTTCAAGCAGCAGCAGCAGTGAAAAAAAAGTATATCGCACAGGCCACATTTCACAACCCAAAAATCTAGAACAATCATTATCCCCGAAAACCCTTGCCTCACATATTCTCCCTCCACTCTCTCTTGCAAAAAAAAAAACAACAACAGCCTCATTCGCGCGCGAATCGGTCCACTTAATTATATCTACCTAAACGGTGCCCGGGGCCCCATTAACCGTTCACTGTAATAAAGCAACAGCAGCAACCGCAGTAGTGACGAAAGCTCAACAATCTCACCGGGATCTATAGAATTGGCAACGAGATTCCTTCGATTTCGTGTAACGTCGTCGTCGTTGTCGTTGTCGTCGACGACGTGGCGTCGTGTTGCAGCGCCCTTACGTAACCATATCCCTTCTCTCCCTCCTTCTTCTTCTTCTTCTTCTTCTTCGAGCGCGCTAGATCCAATTTAACCCGGCGTTTTCCCGCGCGTTGCGAAAACGCGATTCCAGCGCTCGCTGCGGTACAGTTGGTATACGATGGTAGGAATCTCCGTGGCTAATCGCGTGTATGTAACAGCGTAAGAGTAGTTGTGTAGTGCGGGTATGAGGTGGGCTATCGTTGGGTGGTATTAGGTGGATAGCAAGTGGAAATTTTAGGATAGAGTGGAAGGGTTAGGTGAATGGAAGAGAGTGAGGATGAGGTGCTGTGAGGATGGGCCAATTGGGAGGTTATTTTTATAGGGTGTGTTGTTGTAGGGTGAAATGGAAAATAGATATTTAAATCTAAATACATGTGCTTAAATTATCACTATTCGATGCGAATTACTGAATAAATTTACTCGGATAACTGCTTGAAAATGACAATAATTTTAAGCAAACCCTTTCTTGGTCTTATTTTGGTGAATTACATTCGACTTCTTGCAGTCAGTTCGGTAATTTCATAACTCTAAGCAAACCATAAAGAATTGTTGAGATTGTCTGCTACAACCAGCCTATAGGTGGTATACAAAACTAGGTCATACATTTATTCAGGCATTTCACATTCAAAATAGTCCACATTTATTTCGCCATAAATTCGCTCGCATATTACTAATTCAGGACCAAAGTTTTACAATAGAGACCTCTGAGCTTTCACTTTTTACTCCTCCAAAAACGCCAATAAGAACGAACGCGTTATTAAGTAATATCATTCTCCATACCGTTTTACATTATACGCATCCTCTTCTTTCAAGTACCGATTTCATTTCAACGCTCACTTTAAATTCCACACATCGCCGTGTCTTATTCTTCTCCAAATTCTTTCCCAATCGGTAAACAAACAATCATCGAACGACTGCGATCCCTTCCTACTTCCATTTATACATACTTTCCCTCGTTCTTATTTGCAAAGCGATTCCTTTTCTCTGAGAAAACTCTCTCTCTGTCTCCCGCGTGACCCACACAAAGGACCAACTCGCGCATCTCACGACAGTTTGCGGTTTCCTGCTACGTATATACGCGCATGCGTATAGAGGTACGTACCGCGGCAGTCCGAAATGTTGCAGCTATTACGTATACCGCGAGGTGCCGTTTCCTTTACCCGCTAAAGTCACTCACGACGTGGTCCTCTATATACGCAAGCTGACCCAGTTCTACGTGTGTATATACATAGACATCGATAGCGATCAACTCGAGGGTTTTACGCACGTCTCGTTCAAACGACTTTTTTTTAACCTATTCGAATGAAGTTTATAACGTGCGAACAGAGGATAACAACATATATATAAGTTGAAGTTTCGGTATGCAGTGTGGAACTCTGATTTTCTCACGTGCTGTGTTGCTGTTGTTGTTGTTGTTGTGCATTGCGCGGATCGATGTTTCGATTCTTTCGCGTAATCTTTATACGCTGACAAAACAATGGTGGGACGAAAAGTATACTGTATATATAAATGTTATAGTAATAAAATGTTTGTGCGCGGCTGTACCGGTAATAAGGCAGCATTATTATGCAATATTTAAAGCAATTCATCCGTTGAGTAACTAGTTTTGCAATAACATCGAACGAAATCGATTGGCGAGCTGTTCGCTCTGAATAGCAAACAACGGGGGAAAAAAATATCTAAAAAATGTTACGAACAGAGTATCATCAATAATTATATCGTTTGCCAATGCGCTATCGAATTAATTACCGATATATTATAGTACCAAACCAATTTCAATCAGTACCTCAAAAAAAATACACAGTACATTTCATTAGATTTTTTTTAAAATCTATTATTTTCTTTTTCCATTTTTCTGCAGATTTTCGAAATACAAGTTCACTATAATCATGTATTCTAAATACACGCGTATATCATGGCCATAAAGCTTTTTACATTAAAAAAGCTTCCTACATTTTTCAACTATATAGAAACTAAAACCCACCCCATCACTCCCCATCCCTTCAAAATAAAACACCAACCCCCACTATCCGCTCTGGAAATTCGGACGAGCACGTGTTCTCCTTACCGATGTAGCTCGTGAGCGCTTTATACGCGCGTATACACACCACGTAACCGTCGCTGCTATAGCGTCTTACGTAAGGTCAGTGGCTGCCGGCGACGACGCAGCAGCAGCAGCAGCAGCAACACACGCTTACTTAGCGCTCGCGTCTATATATCCGTATATACTATACACTATATAGCGCCAGCGCGCGCGTAACCGAATATCTCGCGCACGTTGTCACTCGAGAGCGCACGTGAACCAACTTCTCTCCCGCGGGAAATCGCTCGCGAATTTTCCCACCTGCGCAGAATGCCTTTTTATCGTATATACCTTTTAGCGACGTTTAGTATATAAGCGAGCGAGTGACTGATGTTGGAGGAGGATGAGGAAGTTGGTAAGGAATCCGTTAAGAAAGGTTAAAAGAGGGGGATTAGTTTTTTTTGGATGGGTTGAGAATTATAGGTTTGACGATTGTATGAGGATTTAAAAATAAAGGAGTGTTAATATATATATACATAGTTTGACAAAGTTTTATGCTAATTTTGCTTTGTTGAAGTGTTGAGGATTTTTGACTGATGTTACTGAGAAACGTTTAAAGGTATTTCGAAACAGCCGAAGGATTTACGTAATTTCGTAAAAAAAATGGGAATTAATTCGTATTTTTGCAAAGCGTTTTAGCGAAATTACATAACGTAATGTATAATGTATAACTTTTTGTATATATACACAGTTTAGCGCATGTAATATGCATGTTATGGGCATATGTGAACGAGAATATTTTCGAAAAATTCCTTATCATGACAGAAATAAATAGTATGCATTCAATGCATTTTCATAAATAAAGCATGAAATTTTACATATAGTCATAGGTTAAAATGTGACATGTACTTCTTTTTATATATTGACAGCAACAGTAATTAACCTATTAATCAAATATATCTGCGATAAATATGACTATTTCATTTTCATTATAAGCGAAAAATGAAAAAATAAATAAGGAAACTTGGTCACTGGAATATAGTGATTTCCGGCAAGCCTATGCGAGATTTCTTCACTGTCCGCGTGCGCTCTGAATCAAATGATCCTAAAGCTACTTACACCTACGTGCGTCCAGTGTTACATTGCTTAAGTGTACTACAATGTTTTACGACTTCATAGTTATGTCAAATTGTATAATTTTTCAAGGAAATGATATATCACCCTACTTCATAGGAAAATCTACGATATTTCGCGCACGACATCGCTGATATGTCTTTCGTATAAATTAAGTTGAATTTAACCTTAAAATAATTCAGAATAAACTATATTATTAAACCGTTTAAAAAAATTTTAAAAAAAATTATGTAACCTAAAAATATTTTCCTACAAGACATTACATCCTAACAATTCTCTAGCAACAATGGTGCACACTTCATAAACAAGCGCATATACAGCATCAGATTACATAAACACGTAAAAGCTTTTAATAATCAATTATCGCGCAGCATTTTTCCAATTCACCGCAGATCCTTATCTCAATTCAATCTCATTTACAATCGCGCGCGCGCGCGCATCACGCAGATAAACCCTGACAGCAACGTTTCAACACGGCATACATTTTGCCGTATAGTAATATGCGCTCTCGTATACGCATCATGTACACACACATATATGTACATAAGTTTTGAGCAACGACAACAAATCAGTTTGTACACAGTGCGCAACAAGCTTATGCCGTCCATATTTGTCACAATTATACGCTTGATGAATGAGATATTCGTCAAACAGAGAAACTCACCGGACAAATATACAATATTGCCGGTATGTTTAAAGTAAATACTCATATGTATACACTAGTAAGCGTATATAGGTATATATATACTTACCATCGTCTTTTGCATAATCACATGACCGCACGCGCCACGTGATGTACTAATTGCTCGGCGCACGGACAGAGAGGCACTATCTCTAAGATGACGCAAAAAAAAGAAGCCGAAAGGCACGCACGCACGCACACAGACGACAAAAGTAGAAAAGTCCTTCCAATTTCATGGAATCAGCTTACAGCAGTATATATGTGAGCGAGCGACGATGGTTTCAAAGAGAGTTTCTTTACTTTGCGAGAGGAATTCTTTTTCGGTTTATGTAATGTTTCTTTTTTGTTATGTGTACTAATAGTCGTTTTATGTAAGGTGAATTGATGTGTCTTGTTATTTTGAGATTATATATATATAAATGAAATTGAGCGGCATTGTTTTTTACGTGAGTTTTGTGTGGATTGCATTAATAATGTGTTCGAGATTCTAGTATTGTTGCCTATTTGCCTATTTGTTTTGCCGATACTACTATTACCTACACTTGTCTTATTTGAGCCACACGTTCAACCTTTTCCTGCCTCCAATTTCACTCTCGAGTGGGTTGGAGCAGAGACTCTAAGAATCATTCCAATTTATTTCTCCCCGTTGACAAACTAACAATATAAATAACCCGTGTACGTTCATTCGTGCACATTTTTGATCTTGTATTCATTTGTTTAAATGGTTTATGCTGGATATTTAAAAAAATATATCAAAATAAAAATAAAACGAATTGCTGCAAATTCAAGTACAAAGAAATACCGAAGAGATAGAAAAACTAAGAGTCGTGACAGAAAAAATAAAGGAACGACAATTTTTATAATTTAACATATGAAAGTATTCGTTCATTTGTACATGCTGATGGACGTTTACTAGTTCTTCGGCTTTTTCCTCGGAAGTTAAATATATATACAAACCCTGTTGTGAGAGATACGTGATATCGATACCATGTTAGCGGGTGAAACCTTCAACAGAATCTATGATGATTGCTTGATTTCTGGAGGGACATACTTGTTTCTGCAGCATTTTTGCGTATGTTGGTGGTTGCTTTAAAATTTAATGTGATCCTATTATTAACAAAAACTAGATTTGCTCAACGGGTAATTATATACTGTAGAGTGTTTACAAAGGGTTTCATCAGCACAAAAACAATATACTTTTATGATTACACATATCTTATTCAACAATACTTTTCTAAATTATAAAGTTTTACCAATCTTACCTCCAAAGTAATTTCGAAAATTAATATTATCCTTAAAAACCATACCCTATCAAACAATGAACACAAACTTCATCTCCGACTATCATCATCATCATCATCATCATCATCAAAAGCGAAAAAGTCAACGAGATGAACCGGACGCTCGTACATACGCGCGTGCAAGTACTTATACGTGTCTATGTAGCGCTATCGCGTCCCCCATATGCGCACGAAGCCAAGAGAGGCCAGTGACATAACTTGTTGTTCAGCATCCAAAGAGACGACGAGCCGTGTAACGTGTACCAGCTGCAGCTGATGCGAGATGCGCTGTGTATAGTGATGCGAGAAATACCGAGCGAGAGATGCAGAATTTTTGAGTTATAGGAAGAATGAGTTTCGGAAGGAGTAGGGTTTGTTATTGTGATATATTATGACGACCAGGGAGATAGTAAATTTAATTAAGCCAAACTACCAAGGGGCTTTGAACGCACTGAAGTTAATTCTTCTTTATTGTACCCAAAATTTATTCGCGATGTAACTTTTATTGGTCGTAAACTTCCGCGTCATTTCAATATTGCCGGCTTGGAGTTGTTGTATATTTATATAGCAATAATAATGATCGGGATGAATTATTAGATCTTGTGTGTGTGTGTGTATTAAACCAGCACAGGCTCATTATGAAAGTTGAAAAAAGTTTAGACAAGTAAGAGCAATTTTGAGGTATTACCGAATAAATGTGTCAGCTAAATTATGGAACCCTCTATTTAACAGTTATTCTCTCTGACGAGAGAGAGAGTGTTACAGTAATATCGTTTATTAATGAAAAATAAATCACGTCCTTATGCAACGGTGAAAAATGTATAATCGTTACGTGGATATATATACACAGTGAGAAAAAGACTTTGATAGACAAGCAATCAATTACGGATTAACATTCAAATTCATAATAGTGATACAATTATTGTGTAATCTCGTTGGCGCTAAATTATATCCATATGATTCATGTTATTTCGTTGGTTAAACTTCATTAGCTCGCTGTTTCATTTATCTGTATCGAAGCTAATTTATCTAATTACGCTTATACAAGATGCCAGCATATTAATTGAACATTAAATACGTAAATGCTAAAACTATTTTAAAAATCATTCAGAACACATTGTTTATGTACATTACAGTTAATATTAAAAAAAAAACACCTGACGAGACCACCAACTTCTCAATTTCTCCATCAAATAAAAACTTCATTAAACCCACATCCAAAAATAACTCTCAACTTTCCTAACAAACCCCCGCGTATATACACCTCGTGTACATCTCATACACGCACATTCCGAAACCATCCGATCTCATCATAAACGCAATACATATGTATATATTACACACACACACACACATACATTATCTACAAAACCCACTTCGTTTCGCCGCTCGACATCACATGAACCGCAGACATTAAATGGAAGATCGTCGCTTCTGCTATACACTCGCGCTCGGACACAAAGAGCGAAGGCTCATTTAACACAATCTGCGATTATATAAAGCGAGCTGCTGCTACTGCTACCGCCGCCGCCGCGCGCGTGTGCTCTGATTCCCCCGCGAGAAGTCGCACGCAAGTCGTAACTTTTGTGTGTCCGTATTATATACACGCGTGTGTATGTGTGTGCGTATATATATACGGTTATGTAAAGTTCAACGGTGGCGTTCGCTTCGTGTCATATACGCGTGGGTCGATGTAGAAAGAGAGAAATGTAAGTCTGGTGAGGGGTGTGGTGCAGAGTGAGAGCTTGCGCGAGCTTAACGAAGAAAGTTTGTGATTTTGTATTTTAGATCGGTTTCTTGGAATATGTTGATTTAATGGTTGTTGACTATGTATATATATGTGATATGGAGGATTTTGACTCAATGCCAATTTAGATCGAAGATCAGTGTTTGAATTGCAGATTAATTCCAATGAAGGAAGGTTATAGAGTTCGGGTTAAACGCGAGACTGGTGCACATTTTTTCTAAAAGGAGCTGATTTTTTAAGAAAGTTACTTGAATTTCAGAGATCTCTTGTCGAGATCGATCAGTTTGTAGGATCTCTGCGGCTGATTCTCGCTGATTTTAGATCGCTGTAGATCACTTCAAAGTCATGTTTTATAAGCGTGACGGTTTCATTAACCATTATTATAGATAAAATGGGTGTAAAATAGCAGAATTAGTATTGTAATTAGGTAGTCTATGATTTCGAAATGTAAAAAAAATGCTTTAATCATTTCGAATCTCTTTTTTTTTCTCTATACCTAGTAGTTTTCTCGAGTTGTATATAGACTGCAAGTGTAGTTCTTATGTAAAGTTCAATTAACAAGGGGACGCTAATAAACCTGTTCATATATATATATATATATATATATATATATATATATAGAGTCTTTTATAATACACGTGTGGCACGTATTAAGAAAAGATTATTATTGGATAAGGTAAATTTTCTTTTATCCATTGAAAATTAACGAACTCGCTAATTGTCCATGAGCAATGACAGAATTAACTACGCTGCATCAACAACTCGGACAATTCTATATAAAATGCAAAATATCTAAAAATACCGAGATTCTAAAAAAAAAACAGTTCTAATATCCCTACTATACTTATCCAAACGATCGCAAACCATCAACTTCAATGTATGTATACCCAGAAAAAGTAGCCTCGAGCAATCTTTCAAAATCAGTGCGAACATTAAGCGTATACGTCTCGCGAAGAAAACAGGATAGTTATATATATATACATGTAGCGTTATAGCGATGCCACGCGCTCGCGCCGCATCTGCACCGATATACATCAATGGCAATTAGAAGTTCGATGTAACCTCTCTGACATGTTGTATATATGTATGTGTGTGTATATGTGCCCGGGTGTTATGTGGAGTGAGTTGCGACGTCGTTGCGAAGTTTTACCAAGCTAAAACGGCATTATGTACGTGCGCGCACGCGCTCGAGCGTTTTCTCTGGATCACAGTCCTCACGTAACCGCGACCTTTTATCTAATTCCCTCCTCGTTTGTGCGAGCCTCGCATACACACACACACGTACAAGTGACGTGGCGTATATATGAGTGCAGAAATTAGAGGTGAGAGTGTGTTTCGATATTTTTTTTTTCCTTTTTCTTTAAAGGTTGAGGATTATTTTTACGGATATATGGATGTGTGGCTTCTTTTGAAATGTTTTTGTGTTATGTTAACGTTTTGGGTAACGTTGGTGCAGCTGTAAATGTATATATGTAACTGAAATATTTTCAAATTTTGAAAATTATTTTAATTAGGTATATCATCATAGGAATGTAAGGTTTGAAAAATTATACATGAGAAGGTCTGAATTGAATTTAAGCCCGTTGCTATTTTTACGGGCTGTTTATATAAGCAGTTGTTATACCAGTAAGCTTGCAGTTAAGTTTCAGCCCTGTGACACATTTTCTTCAACAGCTGCCTCGTAATCCGTGATAAGCTTCAAAACTGCCTCTGTAATGAATTTTACGTTTAGTCGAGGAAAATGTTGTGCAATGGACTTTGAATATTAATATTCGATAATTCTGAAAACAACTGTAGGCGAGCGAATTTCAGTTATAATATCTTGAATAATTTATTTGTAAAAGAAAAAAATAAAAATAACGTAATTTTAATTACGAATATTATTCTGCGTAATACGTTCTTGTTAATTTGCATAACATCACTCGTTAAGGTTTCAAGCAGTTTTGAAATAATATAGATTGATGATTCAATTTTTTCAATATGTAAGTTTACTGAAAATTTCATTGTACATGTGTGCGTTTATATAAGGTTGTATTTATATCTGAATCGAGTCTTAAAATAAGAATTTCATCATACATCAAAGCTAAATTCGGAATGCCTGCAGATAAAATATCACGGTGTCACGTTTAATTGGTATCAATATTTCTACAAATTACTGACGATATATACCGCAATAAATACGTAACGTTTTCTATGACAATTCATAACATATATTATATAATCTATTGTGAAATATGCGGTTTCCTACAATAGAGATTATACTAATTTGAAAATAACTATGTTGTCGGAACCGATAACACGTAAACAAATATTGGTAAATACTAAAAAAAGATTAAAACAAGACGGTGATATCCGAAAACTTGCGCATTCCGTAAAAAACGAAAAAAACCGATGACGTCCGCTAGGGTAAAATTAAATCTGATTAGCGATACCAAGAACTTGCTAGACATGGTTTTTCTTGTAGACATGAAGGCATTGACACTTTTTAAAAGGGAAAACTCGATGCTGGACGTCTTGACTATACGCACATAGAACGTACTACCAGATAATCATTATAATTATACACATTTCGTACACTAACCATCTACTGTTAAAATTCAATTAATATTTTTATTTAATAAATCACATAGCCATTTCCGCGTTTCCTTCTCCACCTCTCTTTCTGAGACTCTGCCAACCTTGATATATCCCCCTATACATTGTTTTACCAACGATTCGCCTCTTGAAACGGAAAAACGACCATCAGCGTCGGCGTTTTACGTAACGACGTGGTGCCACGGCTCGTCGCGGCGTCCTCGCATACAAGTGATACACAGTTTAATGGGCCGCACACCCTCTATCTCGATCGTGTGTATAGTGTATATACTCTCGGGCGCGCGCGTGTGTGGCTTTTTTGGCGCCTCGCCCCGCAACGCGTAGCGCCGCTTTTACATCGTGTATATATATATATGTATGTGTGCGCTTGGCACGTCGCTTTCTCTTCCCCCTCGTCGTGATTTTCATAGGAGACGAATTATTCGGGAATTTCGTGGAATTAGCCACGAGAGAGAGAGAGATGCGGTCGTACCGATAGCGATGAATAGCTACAAAGTGTAAGATTGTATAGATTGGGGAGGTGAGGGTTTGGGAGATTGATGTCGGTGATATTATTGGGTCGGAGGTGAATGTTTTGATCGCGAGAGTTCGAAGATGATTTGGGAGTATTTATCAACTATATATATGAAAACTTTTTTAATTTAGAGAAAGGAGGCGATATTTTTATAAAAATATTTTAAAAAGAAGCTTTTTTTAAAAAAAAAGTAGCTAGAAAATGTATTTTACCAAGTACCATTTTGAAATCTTTTCCTGTAACTTTTTGAGTTGGTAAAAACTCGAAATTTCTACTGCTTATATCAAATATGTTTCGTAATGTCTTTGCCAAGAAATCTCTAGTTTAATAATTTTAACTTTTTTTGGTTGTCACAACGTATCTTAAATCTTGTCATTTATAGTATTTATTAAATAGTATCTGTAATATTAACAAATTTTTAATTAGCTCTAATCAAAATTGAATTTAATTATATAATAAATGTTGGTACATTACATTTTAATCTCTGCTAATAATTTTTTGAACCACATTTTTCCTTAAAATTCATCCTTAGCAAAACAATTTATTAATAGAAATGGTTTAAAAAGTATTTTAATGGAGAATGAAAAAAATTCATTCCGAGTTTTTAATATGAATTCAGCCGTTCTTCAATACAATGACAATCGTGGTAAATATGGAATAAAAATAATAATATAAATTAAAAAAAGATACATTAAAAATCATGAACAAGCTACACGGCATCGCGTAAAGTTCCTACCTCCGCTATTCGCTCTCCGATACCTACAACATATCTGTCACTTGCTCTCATTTAGCTGTTCTAGTTTGAATGAACTGTCTTTATACATGCCCCATCCTCGCTTATACTCATAAACAGCATCAATTTCAAATTCTATTCTCCCCCGCCGATTTTCCAAGCTCATTATTACCCACACCATCTGCCATTCAAATAACTCCCTCGCCTAAAACTTATACAAAACCGTGCGCTAGATCGCTGTAAACAAGGAAAAAAGACTAAAAAAAATCTTTTTCATCTCACAAAAAATGAAAATCACCTCATCAAAGTACGCGCGCGCGTAGATTTCATATACATGGCACTCGAAGAGCTCGCGCGTGCGCGAATTAGCGAGGCAAATGTGTGTGAGCGCTGCCTGCAGCCTCTTATGTAAAAAGAAGAAGCGCGGCCTTATCGTGAACTCACCTTTACTATGTACATATATATAACGCTCGCGCGAATGACACTCACACATCTATATATATGATTCGCACGCGACCACCGGCAACACGTGGCTGCGCTACTCGAGGAAAAAGATAGATATAGAAAGACTGAAAGTCGGCGCACGCGCGCCTCGTATGCCGGCAATCCCGTGTATGTGTGTGTTCTCACTGTAAGAAGAAATTGAAATCACTGAGGGGTTGTAAAGTGTGGCGAACAGTGGAAAGGGTAAATGTGTGTTATTCTTTTATGAATGAAGATGCGAGCGCGTCGAAGCGGAGCAAGAGTGTTTAAGTTTTGAGAATGGGACGGAGGTAGTATAAAGGAGCTTTTTCATGGCCCACGTGGCGAAATATTGGCACGTGTTGAAAGATAATAAGAAAGTTTGCAAGAGCGTTTTGGTGGGGAGGCTAACTTATGAGCTAAGTTTTGGCGAAACTTTAAATTTGAAGATACCTCCGGTACTGTAAATTGGATACTTCTTTGCAACAATGTTTTAAAGAGTGTGAAATAGGGGACGACGACGTTCTGACCAAAAGTTAAAATTTTTAATCTCCGAAATTTTTTATCGCGGATTAAATTCTTATTAAAAACTTTGTTAAAACTTATTAAAGACTTTTGTCAGAAAGTCTTTCTTTCCAAAATTGTTAAAAAAAAAAATTGTCACGAGGATCAATAAAAAAAAATGAAATTCTCAAATTAGTATTAATTATAAATATTGTTTTAGTAAACATAATGAGTTATACAATTATGCAAAAGAACAAATCAGCTGGAAATTATTACTTTACTTTTTATAAGTATCCTTATTTTTTTCCTCAAAAAATAATTACTCAAAACGGAAAAAAAAAATTGTCAAACAATTATTGTAAACTTGAAATCAACACAAAAACATGTATATTCCAAAGCGCCGCTATATATACCAACGTGTCTGCCAGTCAACCGAAAATCGCCATTATGTAAATTGCAGTGGAAATAAACGCGTCCGCTAAGCACATAATCCTCGCCTCTCGCGTCGCGCTAACAGCTTCGTTTTCGAAAAACTGTATATACACACACGTACACACAGTCGCATAGACATATAATGTGTAAGCTCGTTATTACTTAAAAGTTTCAAATTGCATTATGTAATTCCATGTGGCTTGCGTCTGCGTTACTAACACTCTCACAGATATATACACATACAACACTCGCCGCATTGTATAACGCGAAAAATAAATATAGACAAGTGGACTAGCGCGCGCGACTTGAGTGTCTTATCACCTCTCTCTCTCTCTCTCTCCCACATTAAAAATACACGCACGCGAGCGTACATATATATATAAAATACGCACAGAACCCGAAAAAACTCTTATCAGCTATGTAGCGCGTTAGCGATTCACCTTCGTTACGTGCGAGGTCAGGGCGAAATAAAAAAACTTCGTTGTAACAACCACAAAGCATATATACCGCCGATGCATCAGTAAACAAAGAGATTATTACTCTCTTTCCTCACACGCGTGTATACGTCAATTTTCACGGTAAAACGAAAGGAAAAAAAACACACACACATATATAGGGGGTGTCGCGCGATAACAGCATTAAGACGCTCGCTCATTATGTAAAGAGACGCGCATCGGTGCAGTGTTTACGCGCGCGGGGGCCGCCCGCATAGAGCTTTATTTTTAGACGTATACACACACACGCGCGCGCGCCATCACTACCGCTTCCACGACGATGACGATGCGATATCTCGATCCACTATATACTACAGCCCTTGCGTAATACTACATGCGAATTTCGGCGGATGATCCGATGTTCTGTGGTACGGTATATGTGTGTATATAGATATATACTAAAAGGGAATCGAGCGCGTGTGTGTATATAGAGGAGTTATGTAAAGGGGTTTTTCATGCGACCGAGTGAACGTATAAGTTTTAATTGCGGTCACGGCGAAGCGGATTGAAGACGAGCCCGAAGGTTTGGGTATAGTTTTGTGTTATTCGATTATAGACGTGAGATTAGAGATGAATTGTTGTATATTAGAATGCGTGCGATGAGTAATGAATAGTGCGGTAGGATAGCTAGGGTAGGAGTTAAAATTACGATAGATGTATGATGTTTGAGGTAATGGTGTAAAGGTCGCGTGTAAATATTGGTTGTTTGGTAAGCCATGAGTAGATGTAATAGATTGCCAAACTGATATGGTTATGCGCAGGGTTTATATAGCGATCGATTCGATATCGTGGAAATTTAAAGCTGTTGCAGCCCTGTATGCAGCGCCCCGTTGAATAATTTTATAGGTTCAATTAGATTATTACATAAGTATATAAGTCATTTCGAGGAGAAAAATTAAGTATATATAATGCGTCGATACTCGTCTCACGGTTGCGCAAGACGATAAAAAAAATAAATATATATGTATATATAACCTTTTCATGGAAGACAGTGTGTGTGTATATACATACATATTGAACGAAAATGCAAAAAGCATCGTACGTATAGGCTTATTACGCAATGCGACGCACCCGCGCATTGCGCTTACACATATATACGAGTGGATTTCGGCGGATGACGACGTTGCGGGTGACACAGTTTGCGCATACATGCATACGCGTATATAATATTCATAATCGCGCGTGAGAAGTCAAGTAGATAAATTTGGGTTTTTCCTCTCAAAAATCACGAAACACACATATATATATAGTTTCCCAGAATAACACGGTGAACTAATTGTTTACACGTCGCTTTGCAAAATTGCAGCTGCGCTGACTAACGTCGTAGCTTTGTATATGTGTATATATTACTAAAAGGTCGAGTTTTTTTTTTGAGTTGGTTTTAACGATTCAACCTTCTAAGACGTTGAAGGAAATTAATGTTTGTTTTATGTAATGATATTGGCAATAAAAACTATGTATAACAATGTAAAGCGATTTGTTGTAAATTCTATTTTAAAAATTTGACCTCCGATAATAAATCAATACAACAAATCATAATTTCTCTGTAAATAACAACCAGAAATCCATTCCCAATATATAATAAATAACAGCAATAACCAATATCCCCTATACCAAAAGTGAAACCTCGACCACCCATATTATACATATACAACCTCGAAACAACCAAAATCTAACCAGTCACTCTCGCAAACGAACTTTTATGAAACGTCCCCCTTTACAGCTCGAACTTCTACCGGAGTTATACGGAAAAAAGGAATCCTCGCGTTTTATGTAACAACCACCGCCGACGCTATTTGAGCAAGGCTTTCGTTTCTCCCTCGCTTCGATGTAACGCGCAGCGGCGGCGGCTGTCTTGCCGCTTTTGGCGTAACTTTTACGAAACGTCTGCGCGGCGGCGGACTCTCGCAAAATCAGCGCCGAAAAGCGGTCGCCGCGCACGCGAATCACGTTACGGTTCGCTGGTCGCGACTTCTGTACGGCGCCCTCGTTCCTTACCCTCAGGGGTTTTGCAAATGTAAATGTATATATGTATACATGTTGGCAGAGTGAGGGTGTCGTAATTTTGATTTGGGATTTTAGTGGAAGAGAGGTGAGAATGCATTGTCGCTAGGAGAATGAGTGATGTTGCACTTGTATTATAAGTGAGTGTGCGTGAATTGTGGGTGACATGTGTTTATGAGTGGTAATAAAAGTAGTTTATAAATAAAAATGAAAAATCGGTCGGTGAAAATATAGATGAAAACAATTATTGTTTATGATTATGAATTTATTATATTCGTTTGTATTTAAATAGAGAGAAGGTTTTGCAAATGACACATTAAGCTTCAATTCTGCCATTGTTAGACTTACTCGAACCTGTGATCAATTACCTCCACAATTAACAAACATCTCTAGTTTAAACATTTTTAAATTTAGTGTAAAGTCTCATTATTTTATACATTATTGAATTATCTAATAATCACTGTATAATTTCTTATATTATATTTGTCGTCGTCTAATTTTATTAAATTATATTAAATTTATAAATGTACCACTTAATTTGGTTCTCAAGTTGTAAATGATATTTCGTTATTTGTATTTGCAATATCGCAGCTAAGTTATCCATATACTACAATGTCTTAACTCATATATTTTTTAAATAAATAAATAAATAAAATAAAGTATATATTATTACAGTCATATCAATCAAAATTTTGTTACATAGATGACAGCTTGTGTTTTGATGTCATTTAGAATTTTAACTGTCCGTTAAATTTCTAGTCTGCGAGAACATTTTAAATGCTTAAGAACGAGAATAGATGTGAGATTTCTGAATAAAGGACTGTATAACGCATATCGAGCAGATCTGCAGTATTCACGCACACGTATAATATATACACAAAGCGACGCTGTGCCACTCGGCGCGAACAACGTGAATTGGCATTCAAATGTAACACGTTGTATATCTCTGCATACATGTATTGCACTAACTGAATTTGATTGCCAATTTACATTGTTCCGATGAGATTTGGTATATCTGTGAGTGAAGATTTTCACTATTTGTATTATAAAAATAATACAGTTTTGGTTCTATTCAGCGAGTTATATTGAAAGTATACCATTTCAATTATACAGATATATAAATCATGTTTTATTGTAAAAGAGATTTGATGTTTATATAGTAATAATATTTACGTATATTACCATGAATATATCTGAAAAATATATTAAAATTTTATATGACGTAAAAATGTTCATGTCATCAAGATACTATTGTCAATACTTTTATTGATTACCGTAACACACTGTCCCTCGTTCTACTAAATGAGTTACTTGACATATGTTCTGTTTCCCTTTCGTAAACATTTTTAGATAATAACAATGCCATATGGGTCCAGTAAAAGCTTTTTTATGTTCAGTTTAAAGACCATTATATAGTTTTTTCTGCAATTAAGTGCATAAAATGCATAGTTTATGTATGCTCCGCATTTGCAAGAAAAATATCACTTAAAATACGGCTGTAAATAAAAGATGAACACAGGCTTGCTGTACTCGCGCATAAAACCAGAGCTTTTGCGCCCTTTATAAAACATAAATTATGAATTTTTTATGTAAATATAACAATTTATAATCAAATCATTATAAATATAGCAAGGTATATTAAATTTTTGTATAATCGAATTTTTTTAAACAATAAACAAGTTAATATTATTTCCGAATTCGATAGCCTATATATATGTATACCACATTTACTCATAATTATGAATCATCGTAATTCTAACTACCTTAAAATAGTATTTTTATCATTCCAATTTTCCCCTTTCACAATCTCCAAACGACACAAAACTATTTTCACTCGAAGAATCGCATACTCATATACACGCACGCATGCAAAACAAATTCCTCGAACAACTTATTTCCCCTCTCTTCCAACTGTCCGTCCGAAAACAAAGAAAACAATCGTTCGAGCTCACATATATATATATATCTATATACCACTGCCACCTCCGCATCAACTGTTGCGCGAAATTACATAATAAAATTCTCGTAAACAATACGCAGCTCGCGCGCACTATCGACCCGATCCATACACGCTCTTACATATAATATACCTACATCCTCATCGCCTCTCGCTTCCTCGCCCACTAATATCTATACCCGTTGCAGATCACAACAATGATTCACTCTCTCTCTACAACGAATCCCTATACCTATACATATCCACACGTGTGCGCGGCGGCAGCGGCGGCGGCACTTCGTCACCTATACGTCGCTATGACTCGTTGCATCTTGCACACACAGCACTGCCAAAAAACGCTATACGACAAAACGCAAGCTCGCAGCAAAGTGCGCAGTTCGGAAGCTCGGATATAAGCTGCTGTGGCTTGCGTGCTTTTACGTAACCTCATCGCACACCGTCGTCGTCGCTCGTCGTTATACACATGCTTATAAGTGTAACATATGTATATGTATACATATATAGTTGCTATACTACCGCGACGGTGGTATTTCGATGATTAACAATTTGTTTTGCGATCGGTATATATATACATATACGCGCGTGTGCAGCAAAGGTGACTCTCCTCTCTGCACGCACGCGTGTATATGCGAGCGCTTATACCGCCGCGCGGCGACACAAATAGCTTATGTAAGCGCGCCAGATAAATGCGCAATGCAGCCGAAGATTATGGCTCTCGCGAGTGCGCAAGTGATCGCGGGTGCGGTTTGGTTGGAGAGTAGAGAGTGCAGGGTGGGTTTTTGGGAGGACGAGGGAAGTTGTAATATAGGGAAAGGAAGAATTGTATGTGTATATAAAGCACATGAAAAATTTGGTCGGTGCGATAAGGGAAAGGAGTGAAAAGAAATTTATATACAAGAACTCATTACATATGCGGTTATCGGTAGAAAGAATATTTTGTATATATAATATAATATAATACTGAAACAATATTTTATTTTCATATCATACGAAACGGTAGTAATTAAAACCTTTCATCGTGTGCGGTTTTTGCAATTGGAAAATTATCTGCGTAGCTTTAATTTATAATCTTGCAATAAAAGTCAGCGATATTTCAAAAATATCATTATAAAACGTAGATATAAACAAACTGTATAAATAAGAAGATATATTTATATAGTGATGTAAGAAACTTCGAGGCATATATGTATAGAAACAGTTCAATAAAGTATATATAGGCTTATTACAAAGAAAATAAAAACATTTTATTACGTTAATTTTGTTATAAAGCGGTACAACAATGAATTCATTCTCTTCGAGCGTCCCTACAGTTGCTCCGATAAGCGTATGTTTTTGTTGAGCGTTTAAATAACTCTCAGCACCAGTATAAATGTATTATTTTATATGTCTAATTGAAACCACGTGAACCTTTACGATTCACTCATTTGAAAAAAAAAATAATACACAGGCCACCTATACGACAATTTGTATTGTAATCAAACAATAGAAACTTTCCTGCCGCGTCGAATGCCAAAAATGTAACAATAACGTGTATGGGCGAATTTGCATTATGTAACGGCGCAATAACACTTTGATCGATTAGCATTTTAAACGAGCGCTTTTTTTCGTCTTTAAATAGCACGCTGAATTCCTTAATCAACGCTTAACTTTTATATATCGACTGTCAATGAACGCGATTTTGCTCGCGCGAGCGCGCGCGCGCCCGCGCAAACGGGCGTAGTGTAACAAACGTCGGTGGAAAGGTCACGATATTGATGCGGCAGTTTTTGTTTGATAAAAATTTATCATTCGTTGGAAGATTGATTTCACGTTTTTTTTTTTAAAAAAAAAGTATATTGATGACGTGGTAAACGCTTCTGTATTGAAAGTGGTAAATGTGTTTTTTTCATACATGTATAAGAACAAATAAAATTTTTATTTTTTTCGATTTTCAAAAGTTTTATTCGTTATTGAGTTCTAGATTATTCGTTCGAAATAACTGGATAACGTAACAATATAGATCGATGTATATACGCGTATTGTGACAACGTTAATTTATCGTTGTCTCGAGTAATGTAATTACCCGTGCCACTCGCGCAGAGTTCGATAAACGAAGACTATCCGCGTATATATACATAGATATATACATAGACGAGCGCGCCCCTAACAGTCGGCTACATGTGTTACGATTGCATTGTTGTACTAATCCCCGAGAAGACATAAGTCAAAGGCAAATAAGCGGCTCAGGAAAGAAAAGCAGAGTCTTATCTGCCTTCCGAGTGCAAGAGAGACAGAGAGACCTTAAGGCGCAATGCACAAGCTTCGGATCTACACACATAATATATATACACGTTAAAGGAATAGCCAATGCAATTCAATTAGAATGCAGCTATTAATCTCATTCTGAAATTAAAATTTATACACAAGCGCGCGTGCTTGTATATGCCGTGGCTCACATGACCGTTACGTAAGATTCCATTAGATTTTTTTTTCTTTTTTTTTTATAGTAGCGCTCATTTTTCATTTTTCTTACCTCGACGTTTTTCACGAAATCTCTCTTGCTCTTAATGTTTATATTGATATATATATTTCCATTCAAGAAGCCCTCGTAAATAATACCGCGATTCATTGGCTTCGATTTGCGTGCGTTGCGCGCCGCCGCGAGGGAACAATATAACGCAGCAAGTTCTTATGCACCGTTTAAAGTATAAAAACATGGCTGATAAGATAAGAAAAATCGAAGAAAAAGGTATCATTGATTCATTCGGTTCGTGCAACTTTTTTTTTACACTCATACTACTTACTTGATTGCTGTGTTATTAATTTGTAAAATCGTTACTAAATTTCGAAAAATTTTTTTTTCTTCATCCCTATAAACATATATGCATAACTCTATATTAAAAAACAAAAGGTAAAAAATACGCGTTACAACGATTACATAGCCATTAATTCAATTAACGTATAGTATACACCTCATCCTTGCGCGAACGAATTCTTATGTACACAAACTGCACACATACACATGGCTTATATCAGCAAAAAGCTCAATGGCGCGCTCTCGTCGTTTCATAAGACCGTGCGGCCGCACTGAGTACAATGCGCCCGTAGTGCACCGCGCGATTATATGTATATATATATATATATATATATATATATATATATATATATATCAACTCGCATTATCACAGATAACGTCGGTCATACAGTCTCTCTCTCTCTCTCTCTCTCTTTCTCTATACCTATATGCGTATATAATGTGTCTCTCCCCTCTAAACATTTCGCCATCATCATCATCACGCCCCGCTTAATAATCAATCAGTCACTATACCGCGAGAATTTATATCCAATTCGTCATGATTAACGTCGCAACGCGCGGTCAAATTTCCTGCGGGAGGTTTCGCGGAATGAATACAGAATGGCAAGTATGTGACATACTGTATGTGTTGCTTTCTCTGTGGGTGTGTAAATGAAATATATATGTATGTGTGGTACATAGAAACAATGCGAAAGAACAAAACGTTGTAAATTTGTGGTGGTATTGTTTTGGAAAACTGAGAAAGAGAAATTTTGTATTAGTTTGCGCGTTTGAATGCTTTTTTTTCTTCTCTTTTTTTTCACGACGTTCCAACGATTGTTTCGATACGTGAGAACGTATAGATATGGTAGTATAGAGTGTTATTAAGATGGCTTATTAAAGTGAGATAAATTTGTTTTTTTTTTCTCGATACGACAAAAAAAAATTTATACAACGCTTAAACCTTACTCAATGCTATGCATTTATCTAACCTGTGGTTAACGTAAGTAAAGTAAAGCTGTTATTTTCCTTCTTTTTTTTCTTGCTTCTTTCATCAGATTCTGTATCATACGTGTTAAAATTACAGGTACTTAACACAGTTTCTTTCGAATCTTAATAAGCTAACTTTGAAAATGTTATTTTTTAGGATTTCAGATTAATAATAATGTATAATTATTTAAAGTTTAAAGTTAAGGGCTACACTATGCTCCGATTTTATTATTGTTGCCATCTTTACGTTCCTTTTTAACAGTAACAGTGTAAAAGATATTAGTTACGTAAAATAATTACTATAAACGATCATTTATCCAAAACAATACGTAGATTTTAAGTAAAACATTATACTTTTATTTGATCATCATATACATTGACATAGGGGAGACCGGGACTAGTTGGCCGATGGCTAATATCTCATTAGTAGAACAATAGATCGCGCTATAATTGATATAAGTGACGTAAAATAACAAAAGGAATGTTTGTCCAGAGTTTCAGTTGGATCACATAGTTCATCGAGGAAAGACGTAAGTTTGAACTTTTTTGGACTTTTTTTCAACTTTATAATATTCTAGAAAATCTATAATATCTTATTGTAAATTAATTTTTTCGCATAGCTAGTGAAAGTAGCTTCTAAGAAATGCTTTTTTACACCTTCACAATTTTTTTGTTTTTTTTCTCGGAAATATCTAATGTCGTAACAGAGTTTGACAAGCAATTGATCTGTATCATCGGGGTATGTTGACCATCTTTTTCCGGGGCAAGTTGGCCGATTGAAAAATTGAAGTTTTGACAAATAAATCACTTTTACAGATTAAAATGGTGCGTAATTGCAAAAGAAAAAACGATAGAACCTTATTATCAAAGGATGAAGTAATGCGAGTTGTTTAGGCGATTAAATTCGACCGTAAAAAATCAATCGGATTTCACATGATTTCCAAATTCCTGTGCGCAGTCTCTTGATCAATAACGAATGGTTGCAATATATTACTTGCAAGAATTGGGCGCATGAATCATGTGCAGGAAAGTCAAAAAAATTTTTTCCACAGTCCGTGCGAGAAGTCAAACTTCTTGCACGCTGTGCCAAACGAAGCGTGCGAAAATCTCACTTTTCGCACATTGTGTTAAAAAATATGGTTTGACACTCGTGTGAGAAGTTGATTTCCTCCTCGTGACCGTTTTACCCTGGCATCGCTCGGACGCAAATAGTCACACGATGAGGAAATCAAATTTTCGCACTATTATCGAAATATACTATTATTTGTTCTGACTGCGAATGATGTATTTTTTCATATTTATTTATTTATTTATACATGTTATGTTTTCCGCAAAAGCAAATTAAAAATAAAAATAGGTTTATTTTTTATAATTTAATAAAAATTCATTGTCGGCCAACATGCCCCAGACACTCGGCCAACCTACCCCGCCTCGGGGCAGGTTGGCTGAGAGGAACACGTGTAAGAAAATTGTCCATAACTTTTTTGGATGACGCTTGATCTTTATGAAAAAATTCATGGATGTTCAATGGATGGAGTACGTTGAGATAATACTTTGACTTTATCGATTGAATTCGTAGTTATTTAGAAAAAAAAATAAAATGCAAAAAGTCGGCCAACCAGCCCCTGTCTCCTCTACCGTAATACCCAATAATTCTTTCGCACCGCTAAAAATATCCAAAATCCATAAACCAGTCTCTATACCATAAACTACCCCAGATTTCATCGCACTGGAAACACTAAATTCCTTATCCCCTTTTACCACCCCTCTCGTACATAACCCTACCCTCTCTCTTTCAACCACCGCAAAAATCCACCGCATAAAAAAAAATAACAACCACCTCATACCGCAACATACATTATACCCTCTGTCATCCCCAACCGTAAACAACCACCCGCGAACGTCGCCACCCCGCGTATCACCTGACTCTCTCTCTCTCTCTCTCTCTTCCACCCTTCCACACCGAGGGTAGGGGTAGGTCGATTACGCGTGGTAGTGCGCAGGCGCACACTTTACCACCCTTCTATCTGCTCATGCGTATACACGCGGATGCTCGAACGCGCGGCTATACCCCTGACGCACGCATATACTCCGTTATATATACCTATATATACATACAACGTTAAACTCCTTCAGGAAGGAGGATTTACAGAGGGGAGGTCCGCACAGACAGAGAGGGAGAGTTCGGCACAATTGATCTAGCGTATAACAAGCGCCTACGTACGTAGGTACAGCGTCGAGACGCGCGCGTGACGCGGCACGGTCACACGCACAACGAGTAGAAGGAGGAGAATTTGTCGGATACTACGCAATGGACTATGTAATAAGGATTATTGAATTTGACATCATAGCAGCAGCTGGGCGAAGATATGATGTCAGCGCTGGTACTGTTGCAAGCGGAGGTTAGGGCTGTGGTGGCGGAGAAGAGGCAACAGTGCCACGGACAACAAGTGTCCCTACGCTCGTGACCCGATAGCACTATATACTGTGCGTGTGTGTATGTGTGTGTGTGTATGCGATTGATCCGGGACCGGATGAGGGGGTGAGTTTTGCCCGAAGGCTGCCGGAAGATGTGCCAAACGGTGAATTGTAATGTAGATGATACTTAGTGCGGCTGTGTATAGTGGATATGGTGTTGAGATATGTGTGTGGGTTGTAAATGGTTTACGAAGGATATTAGATATACTGAAGGAGCAAGAAATTTTTGTAACGCTAAAGGTATTATACATCGAAGTAAGAAAAACCTGTATATTTAGGGATGTACAGATAGATATGCGTGGGACAATCACGCACTCATCGGTATAATACTTATATATATACACCTCTGACGCCAAAACTCCCCTATTACTCCACATCATCATCTACGTCACTCTCTTCTCATCTCGACCGAAGGGCTCGACCCTTGCATAACCTCGGCGCACAGAGTGATGAGGACCAGCCACGGGAGAGAGAGAGAGTCGTCGACACCAATTACGCGATTATGACGCTGCTCCTCCTCATCCAGCTACAACGCTGCTGCTGCTGCTGCTATTCAACGATTACGCTATCCTTCCGACCCACGTAAACGTGTGTCTGTGTATACACACCGTTCTACCACTACTACTCCCTCCCTCTCCCTCCCTCCTCCTCCTCTTACTTGATATTAGTATACGCTCGCTGCCACATAGTGGCGCGTCGATCGAAGGCGCGCGCGCGCTCTCACTCACGACACTGCGCGCGGTTCTCTCTCTCTCTCTCGCGCGCGTCTCTCTGCTTGTAGCTCTCGGGAGTTAGTTGGTAGAGTCAGTCGACGGGGAACCTCAGCGGCGCGCGCCCGCGCGACACGAACAGCCGAGAGTTGAGGATAGCGCGTGTAGTGCGTGTTATTATACATCAACCCTCCCCGCCTTTATTTTTTTTGTCCTAAAACACGAGACTTCTACTATATTATCAATAAGTGTGGAGAACGACGCGTGTTGTGTTATTAAAATATATTAAAGGAGGGTTATATTATTGTTGTTGTTGTTCTATACAGAAGTAGTAGAAGTAGTAAAAGTGTTTCGTTAGAAGAGGGAGGAAAAATAAAAAGAGTAAAATAAAGAAGTGTGTTTGTTGTTATTATTATAACGTTGACATGTCGGCGGGCCGGACCTGCAGCTATGTCTGAACGGGCCACCCGGGGATTTAACCACGCGATCTCGGCTGGCAGTGGCTTTTACAGGGCTGATTTTGCCTAGTATCAAAAGCGATTGTTACAGAAAAATAAAGGATAATCGTAAAGAGACGAAGAGAGAGAGAGAGAGAACCTAGTAGTTGTTGAACGCAGGATGACGGAAATGGCGAAAGAGGCGTTTGCCTCGCGCAATTACCGGCTCGCGGTGGAGATGTACGAGCGATGTATAAAACAGCAGCAGCCAAATTTCGAAGTACTCCTTGGTTATGGAGACTCACTGGCACGTTGCGGTCGTATACGCGAGTCTATTGACGTTTACTCACGTTGTCTTGCTCTCGGTAACGTACCCTCGGATAAACTCCGACACCTAGTGAACGCAATGCTCGAGGACCTTGGCGTACCCACGTCCAATAGCAACCATAACAATCAAGCTACCAGACGTGCGATTGCAGTTGAAGCTGCATCATTCGCTTGTCCACAATGCGAGGGTGCAATGTATCAGCCGGTTACGTTAGACTGTGGTCATACCTTCTGTAGGGTATGTCTAGAAGATGGTGAGAGCTGTTGCCGGGTATGCGGACAGAGAAGACTGTGCGATGACGTACCAGCGTCGCAGCTGATGATGCAGCAGGTGAATCTGGAGACGAATGTGCTGGTGCAGAGGCTCGTGGAGAAGTGGTGGCCAAGGGAGGCTGAAGCTAGTGCGGCGAGGCACGAGGCTGATGCACTTATGAAGAAGGGATTGCTGAACGAGGCGTTAGAGAGATACGACCTTGCTGTGCAACTTGGTGAGTTTTCAGTTTTTCTTTTCCTTATTTCTTTTTTTTTGTGGGTGAGTGTGAAAGTGTATATAGAAAGGGTAAACAACAGAGTTGTTGGACACTGCAATATAGCGATATTTAGAAGGCATACATTTTTTTTTCTTTCTTCTTTCCACGAACCTTCGCGTTGTTATGTGCGCGCGCGTGTGTTGCTCGTTGAAAAAAGTTACATAAAATGAGCGGTTCGTTTACATAAACGAAATGATAAAAGCCGGAGCTCACGCGCGGCTAAAGACGACGAAGACGCGTGTATATATTGTGTATATACATATGCGTATGTCTGTATGTACCTGTACTTACGTAAGTTTCGAAAATTCGCGGGGCCGAAAAACAGCTGTTCAACGTGCGCGCGCGAACGAACGAGCGAGCGAGCAACACATACACAGACCCACTCGCGCGAGCGGGTAAATAAAGGCGCGAGTCACGTGATCCGGTCATTCATTAAAGCGCCCGTCGTCCAAGACTGTGACTGCGTTTTCACTGATGATTCGGTACGTTCGCGGATGTAAATAAAGAGACAACACGCGCGTGTATGTGTGTACGTATATATATATATGTGTTGGTAAATAGAATAGAGACTATATCGGCGCCTCAGGGGTTATATAAAAAGGAAAAAAAAAGAAATGATCGAGCGGTTGATAAGTTGTTTTCGATCGCGCGAGAGGATTGGAAGATATGGCTGGAGTGGATGATTATTATGGGTGATATACGAGTGTAACGGGTTATATATATGCAAAGCGAATTAGGACGATATGGATGTAGTTTAGGGTGGTCTGCGATTTACGAGTGATGTTGATTATGTCAATAATATAGGAGGTCGCGAGATGCATTATCGATATATACCTATATGTGCAACGGAGAAGGCGGTGGTTGCATGAGCAGTAGGATACGCCGAATGACGAAGCGGAAAAGCCACGAGGTGTCGTCAACAATTAATTATGAAAAATCGTTTAATTAAGCAAGCTGCTGCTGCTGCTGTTGTAGTAGTATTATGTAGCGGAATGTTTTTCGATTGCGCACGCAAACAGATTCTTCCTTTTCTTTTTTCTATAGCGTATACGATAGATGGTTGTTGCTTTTGGGGTATCGTGTTATCGATTGCAGGTTTACAACGGTCGGCATTTAGCTAAAGTCTTCGGATAAATTGGAAACGATTAAGCGAGAAAACGAGGTCATTGACATCCTTCGGCTCCACCGAACACCCACAAAAAACTAAGTTGTATTGTGTACAATAGGATAAACGTGTGCGGTATACAGCCTTATATAATTGCTCTATTAATCAAAGCCCAGCGTGTATTTCTTAAACTTGAAAATAGCTTGTACATGCATCGCGCAGCGGTAGCGGCTATACACGTTTCATTTGACGCTTAGATTGAAACGGTTCTGCCTATATTTATGCATTTTATATTAAGAACTACCGGAACCAACTGGCTTTTCCACACACTCACACACGTGTGTGATGTGTCACGCACGCGCAGCAGCAGCAGCAGCATCCCAATCGTTCCGCTCTTTGAGTAATCATCTTCTTACGTCACCACGCATCATGCTTTTCTTCCGACGAGCCAATTTTTCCATTTTTTTTCATCTTCTTCTTACATATATAAGTATCATCCTTTGCATACAAAATCGCGCAGCGTCAACGATTCGCTGAAACCTCCGCTTATTCGTTATGCATATTTTTTCATTAAAAACACTTACGCAACAACGGTATATTCGAATCATCATCGCCCAATTCACGCGGAAATATCATATATATAATATATATAAGTGTCGAACGTGATTCACCACGAACACGTATGTACACATGTACACGTCACATTACGCGATATTATAAAAATTACGGAAAAATCAAGTGTCATCCCGTCACGGATAAATGACTCATCCTTCGCTAGATATATACACTCTATTTAACGCGACGACGTGTATCTATACTCGTGTACTTGCCAAATAACCTCCCCGATGATGCGCGCGAGTCTGTATAGCCTTTTTTATATAACAAAGTCTATTTTTTTTTATTAAAGCGCCGTTACACAATGTTTCGGTGTAAAAAAAAATTACGTAAACCTCGACCCCCCCGACACGCGGTTGTCTACGTTCACGTTCGGATAAAGAAATTAGTCCTCCTGTGTCGCCCCCTCCTTCCCCCTGTCTACTACTCTGTGATTATAAATGAACTTCTCGGTATACCGCCAACGAATAGGCGACACCGCTTCGGCGAATCTCTATTAATTCTTCTTTCGAGTGACGATATGATTTGTCGCGACCCGAATTCGAGAGAGCGAGGGTGGAAATAGCTCGTAATTCAGATGTGTATATAGGATGAGAGGAGGGAGATAGACACTAATCAGGCTAAGATATAATTCATTGCGTAATGCGATGAGGCTCGTAGTTTTTGATGAAACGTGTATGTTTATCATTCTCTCTTTTTTTTGTCACGAGTGCACGTGTACCGATACGAAAAACAGCTCGATCATTGTGTCGATAAACGCAGTTAATTTTGGGCCGTTATATAGTATTAATTTACAATTTTAAAGCTGTAAGGCCAAAATTTTGATCTTTTTCACATTGTTTGATCAACCATCGCGATTTAAAAAGAAAATATACAGAATTATTTTTCACAAACCCCTTGTATTTCCGATTAAAATCTTTCACGATTCGTTTCACGACCCAACAATTTCTCAATATCCCAAAAATAATTTCCACCCATCAAACCCCAATTTGTCACGCGTGTAATACACTCGAATATCACCCAACCATATATATACCCCAGCTAGAAACGGCAACACCCTCGGTACCAAAAATACACGCATTATACCAACCTAACACACCGCAACCTTTCCACATTTCACCGAGCTTTAACGCTGTCCACTGCCCGTCACAATCCCATCCGAAACAATAGTCAAAAAGCGTCGCACGCAATGCGTCCGTTATATATATATACACGTACCCACGCGGCAGTAGACCGAAGCGAGCGCGTGGCGTGTGCGCGCGTCGTACGTCGCGCTGTCTGTTACTACTGACGTAGAGAGACACACACACGTCGTCGGCGCTTAGAGCTCTCCTAAGCTCTCGGAGAGTCCCGCGTGAGTCATAGCCGTGCGAGAAGATTCGCGACGGAAATCGAGGTATACACGTTATCGGGATGTGTATATATAAGCGAGGAAATAGGGGAATCCCGTGCGTGTTGTGGTTGGAATTGTGGGTTTATAGAAGTTACGTTGTAATATAGTGTACAAAGATATTTTGCATTGTTGAGATTTATAATGAACTTGAATATTATGCTATAATAATACGTAAATTCTAGTCGTTTAATGGATTCCACTGCATGACGTTTAATGAACTTTTATTATCTCTGCGTGAACACGTTGTTTTCGTACGAATATACCCAGCGGCAATGTCTGATAATTTGTGTACGTTTGACATTGAAAGATTATAATCTTCGATGCATAATAAAAGAAGAAGAAAAAAAACATGACGTTATACATCGCACTCAAATCTAATTGATTTTGAAAGATATATATACATCGATATCATTGTCAAGTCACCGATAAAAATGCACTCGTGCTATCAACGAAATAAACACGAATTCTTTTCACTAATACAGAAAGCTATTTTTGTTTCTCTCTAAAAAAAACTATACTCTACTTGGCAGCCCCATTTAATCGACAACTTTCACGAAAAAGAAGTCCATATATACAAGAACCTTTATACTCTATCAAGACGTGAATCTCATTCGCGCGAGGAGACTCATCACTTCCAAAGATAATCTCTATACGATCTTCTTGTCGTGAGCAAGGTCTTATGCGCGCGCGCGCGCACCGTGACCTCGGCAAAATCGGGGGTAAACAAACTGTTTCACGGCGATGCACTCACTCGCGCGTATATATTCTTCTCTCGAGGTCTTATCCATATACGAGCGAAGAGTAGCTTGAACTACAGGATGTGTATATTGAAGATCTTGGTGTATACATATACATGTAGTGTAACATGAGACAGAACACGTATATACAGGGGAGTTTGAAAGGATATTTAGTCGCGCATACCACCGATGAAAACCGGAATTCGGGTCTGGATCAGTGTGTTACGCAACAAAGACACAGAGCGCGTTCTTCGAATACCACCCATCGTTCAAAAATCGTCTGCGGCAGCGTCTAGACGAAGCAACCTCGAAAAAATCCATAAAACCCCGGGCACCTATACTTATTACACACACCCTGGCCGACGCCCATAAATCCGGGACCAATTAATTCGTCAACCAGCACCTCTCCAATTACTCGTATCCACACATACACGTACTACTGTGGCAAATCAACGCCCTGAGAAAGAGAGCATATATATATATATATATATATATACAGCTACGTTACGTCACACACACACACATACACCGCCAAATAAATAGCTCGCGAATAAATCGTTCGTGCCCATTGTCTTCTCCCTCTTTCTTCTTCTTCTTCTTCTTCTTCCTTTGGTCGCGAGACAGAAGAATAGTCGTCGTCGTCGTCGTAGCTTCGTAGCTGCAGCAGCAACTTCGTTTTTAATCACCCGGGCGGCTGACGACCTCGTCGCCTTCGAACTCCTTTGTCCGGATTCCCAGACGTCGGAATAACGCGAGAGAGTGAGAGAGAGAGGCAGAGAGAAAGAAGCAGACGAAGAGGAGGTGGAGTGTGAGAGAGGGAGAGAAAGAGAGAGTCTGCATCTGGCCGTGCCGGTCTTGACTTCGATTTATACGGGCTGTTGCCGCCTGTGCGAGAACGACTGTTGCCTTTTTGTCGGACGTTCTTTTGCATAGGTTTTCGAAGCTATATAGAGAGAGAAGTAGAAAGAGAGTGCAGCAGCGTTCGTGAAGTTTCAATGTCGTTGAGGATTCGTTATGTAAATTCGTAAAATGCTTTGCATATGCGATATATATAGAGAATTAATAATTCTAGAATAAAATATAACAGAATTTATTGTAGATTTCAGTTACATATGCGAATGCCAAAGTAATATCTTTTTGTAGATATATTTGACGAGTCCAAATTAACCGCGCATAAAATTATATATTACTCATTTTGCCTTATACAATATCTATACTAATACCCCCCAAATGGGTGCATATAATCACCAAAAGTTACCGGCACCGTGCGCTCGCCGCGCTATAACAATCTTATTATATATACGTACGCCGGCCGTTACCTAAAAACGGAAACATCTAAATCCGTACCAACGCACCGAAATACCTTCGGGGGGGTATATAACTTTGAACTAAAATCGTATTACACGACGCGTCACTTATATAAATTAATGTATATATACCATCATATAATCAAATATTAGATTGTATAAATGACGATGGGCGCATTTATGAAATGCAACGACCTCACCATATATACGCATACACTATATATACGTTCGTATCGAATAAACCCACCACCATTGCACGTACCTCTCATTTACATGTAAATCACGCGTATAAACGTGAACAAAGAGAGAAATAAAACAAAAAAACCTCGGTTCTATATATATACACACACACACACACATACTTTTTCGCTACGGAAACAAAGAACAAGTTACCCTCTTCCCTGCACACCTGCTGCACACACTATGCTGCGCGTCTCAAGGCTAGATCGTTCTGGCGATGCACTCTACTCTCGTCTTCTTCGTCGTGCGCGCACTCACAAACGCCGACCTTGCGTATATAGAAAGAGGGAGAGAGAGAGAGAGCAGCAAGTAGCAGCAGAGTGACTTCCAGGTCGTCGAACTTCTCTTTCTCTCTCGCTCGCGCGCGCGCTCACGCTAAAAGTCTCAAGGTCAAAAGCGCAGTGCGAGCGCGCGCGCGACAGTCTCTTTCTCCTCCTCGCGTAGCGGCGTGCTGGTGGTCCCCACTCTTCTCTGAAACCTAGAGAGTCATTAACGCAGCAGCGTGTGTGCGTGTATATATATATATATATATATATATATATATATAAGCGCTTAGTGTATGTGCGTGTGTATCGACCATTAGCGCGTACAATGTTGCAGGAAAGAAGTATAGGAGGATGGGATGAGTATAATACGAGAGAGGAACAGAGAGTAAAAGAGAGCTTTTTAGAGGAGAAGAGGTTATTGGCCAGTAGCTGCTTGTTCCGCGAAGGATTTTGAAAATTGGCGGGTGTGGGGAGTGAGACAGAGAGAAAGAGCGTGGGACGAGTATAATATATATATACACGTACGCGGTTGGCAGTGGAAAGCCGTCGCCTTGAATGCCAAGGTTATAGCCGCGAGAGAAAGAGAGAGAGAGAGAAATGATGACGATGCAGCTGCGTGTATGTATAGTCTTTTATGTATATCTATATATACACATTGTTGAAGCGTTTTTGAGAAAAGAGAATGAGCGAAGGTGTCGCACGCGTGGTATAATGGGAAAAGTAACTAGTTGACAGTAAGGTTAACACACACGCCAAGAGAGACGATTTTTGAAATTGAACCCGAAAGGTGGATTATCTAAGCATCATACTTATATGCAACACGCAGTCGTATAAAATATTAAAAATGATCTTGGTTACCGACTCTCTTTCTCTCGGCTCATAGGCCAATTTCAAATCGTAAAAACCAGTATACAGTGGTTGTGTATATATATGGACCTTCTCGCCACTGTCAATTACATAAACTATATATATATACTAACCATGTCCACGTTACGTATGATGTCTGCGCAGTATAGAGCTATATACGATCTTCTCTCTCGTTCGCGTATACACATTTACTTACGTATATATCGAGTCCCAAGGATCGATTCGAAATTGTGCTTTTTTTTTCATCTACATATGTATATCCCTATACGCCTCCGGAAATTTTGACAAAGTAGAAAGCCGCATACGGAGATCGCAATTTCCTCTCTCTCGCGCGCTAATTGTGTATAAAAATTGTGAAAGCGAGAGCGCAGTGGTTATATCCGTGGCAAAAAGATGGATGGCCTTTAGGAGAGCAAATCTATACGTAACTCGCCTCGACACATAACCCAGTATACAAGAGAAAGAGAGAGAGAGAGAGAGAGAGAGAGAAAGAGAGCATTGTATAAAGCCCCATAAAATAAAGAGTCTCTTACTCTCTGCGCGCGGCTGTAGAAAGTCGAAGTGTATTATACATAAAGCAAGAGAGGCGAGCGTCTGGTTACGGTTAAAGTTCACGATGTAACGGGTGAACGTACGCGGGGATCGTTGTAATGGCGTATATATAGTCTGTGTCTGACCAGTCGGTCCGATATGTAACTCTATACACTTGAATAATGAGCGCTGTTGGATAAACGTTCTGTTTTTTTATTATGTTGTATAGTATCGATGGTTATAAGTGTTTTCCACGACGGTAAAAGTAAATTGAGTCATATAGTATATACGTGATTTTTCCATCATCACCGTCATTTTATATACTACATCGTAAATCTGTACTTACGTTCTATATATATACATACACGTACACGTCTCACCCTTTCAACCCAACAAAACTTATACACGAGCAGTTGTGAACTTTTAAAAGCCTCATCCATGAGCAACAGCAGCAGCAGCTGCATTCCTCGAAGGCAAACGTTTGCGCGCGTACATTCCTCTCGCGGGAAATTCTTGAGAATAATTCCTCGGCACTTCGTCACAACGACGGCAGCAGCGGACAGGTCGACGCTCCGAGATCTTGCGAGCGGATAACCACCTGGCGATCATTATGATGCTATTAATAGATGTACTCGCGTATTCCACACACGTGTCTGTGTATATGCGTATGTATATGTACATATGTGTACGTATATATAAGTGGATGTAGTCGAGCCGAAAAAGGCGACGACATTGCGACGTGGTTAATCTCCATCTCTTTCTCTCCCTTTTTCTCCTGCGCGCCGTCGCACGACTGACATTGAATGTATTAATCCCGCGGAAACGTTGTGAGAAACTTTTCCTCCGTTTTACGCGTAACACATTCTATATATATGTACATTGTGTGTCGGCAAGTATAGAAAAAGATAATAAGCTTTTGGATGTACGCTCTTGGAACGTTTGTGAAACAATAAGCGACGACGTTCTGTTTGCAAAGCGATCAACTCTATATAATTGTTTGAAATTTAAATTTTTGTTTTCAATGGTTTATGTAAGTGGGGTAATACGTTTAGGTGCGATGTAGATAAGCCACGAGAGAGTCGCTGATTTTGTATAACGTTTATATAGCGTGCACGAGTGCGTATATGTATGTATGTATGTATGGTTGCTGCTACTATACTGCTACTGCCTCTGGCTTTTGTCTCGAAATTGGCAGAGTTTCATTTCCGCGTACGTGTTTCTTTTTCGATTAATGAACAAAAGAGAGAGAGAGAGACGAAGTGCACGGTATATAGCAAGTGAGACACAGGCGTCGGGAAAACGTATGCGATACAATTAAAATAAACGACACAGTTTAGTATATAAATTTAAAATAATAGGGATCACTTAATCACGTGCGTCCGACGAGAGAGAGAGGAAAAAAAATTGTTGCAACCGTATGCGTTAAAGTTGAAAGCTCGACTAGAAAATCTTTGAAATCTTCCTTCGTATAATACCTGCTGAATTATATCAAAGCTCGCATATATATTATGTAAGGCGTTCGTTAAAATAATTTAATTATACGAGACCCTCTAATTATAATTGTTGGCTACACAAAAATAACATTTTCCCTCTCGCCCAGTATAATTCACGCTTTACGAAATATCAGTCCGAACATCCATCCTTTCGTATATATATACACCGAATCGAATCGAAAATATTACCAAACCTCCTACTACTAAAAACGCATCCCCCATTACAAAAAAAGAAGTAAGGATTACTCCCACATCGCTTAACCAAGGAAAACAAGACAATAAAAAGCTCACCAGCCACGTCCTCTCACTTCAACTCCTTTGTTCCCCTCCCACACAACCCATCCCGATACATTAAATTTTTCTCTCTCTCTCCCTCTTTCCCCTTTCTGTCCGCATGCAGCTATATATATAATGCACACACTCCTCCTCTTCGAGAGAAGAAAAGGACGCACAGCTGCGCGCACGCTCGCGGACGCTCGCTCGCGCTTGCTAAGTTCACGGCCAGTCTCGAAGAGGCGGTCGTCGTTCTTATATAACGCACGCGCGCGCGAGCGGCGCGGCTCTTTCTCCCTCTCTCTTTCGGCGTATATATACGCGCGCGGCTATTCTGGCTGCGCCTATATACTATATAGCTGCTGATGCTGCTGCTGCTGCTGGCTGCACGCGTATATACGCGAGAGAGAGAGAGAGAGAAGGAGAAGGAGGAGAGATTCTTAGGATACGCGCGAGCACGCGGTATATAGTGCCGGCGGTGTGGCTTAAAGGCTCTTGCACTCGCGGGAGGAAAAGAGAGAGAGAGGGAGAGTGGAAGAGGATAAATTTACGAGGCGTTAGCCTTCGTCGCTGCTACGCTGGGCGGGTTCGACAAGGAATGATGATGATTTCTTTTTCTTTTTTGGAGGTTCATGGTATATAGCTTGGATTTGGGTGAAACAATTATTGTAAGGGTATAATTGGTTAAAACAATTGCTGTTACGTAACTTTGTTGTTTTGAATATAACATGAATTATTTAGTTATGATATATCAATTTAAAATTATTAATCTACGCAAAAGGTTATGAATATTCAATAGGCTACTCTCATTTGAATGCAGAAGCGGAGAGTGTACAGCAGGAAAACACGAAACAGAACCACTAAAACAGTTTTATGAGTTCATCAGCCTAAAACAAAGGATATTCTGAGAAACAACAAATGGTAATTTAGTTTTGGCAAAAAGCTTTGAAAAATAAAGGTCAAAAACGCTTTTATAACAAGCGTTAATTGTATAAATCAATAAAGTAGAATATTTGTATGTATGAAATTCGTAAGTCGTTTGCGTCTTGAATATTTCAAAAATAGAAGCTGTTTTCTTTATATATCATCATTGCAGTCTGATTGTATGACAAAGAATTAAATTTCGCCTATACAAAGTGCTCTCTATTTACAACTATACTCCGTTATATTAAACTATATATGCACATGCGAAATGATACATCGAGTAAACTGTATATAACCCAAACTTTGATGTATACTGCTTGGCAAAAAAAAATAAACGATGAGATAGTGCGATTCTTTCTCGCGAATCCTGCGATGTAGACACACACATTCATACATACACCCAACGTGCCATAAACATCAAAGGCAAAACAGAAATACGAGATCTCCATCAACAATCTTGTTTTGCGAGCCGGCGACTTTTTAATAGTCTCGCCAAAATATCGGCGAATCTATAAATATCGAAAAACGAAGAAAATACACTGGACCGTGTATATTATTAAAAAGAAAATATTCGTCGTCGCCCCCGCCACTGGTTCTTCATATATTCATTTCGCCGAATCATTCGCGAGAAAACTGGAGCATCTATACACACACATACACAGAAATATATAGGATTCATGGCGGAAGAGGATCCTTGACCAAGTAATATCGCGCATTCGTAATCGCTTAACGATTCACCGCAACGCGCGAAGGACGCGCATCATCATTGTCTCGAGTGCGCGCGCACACGACTACGATGACGACCTCTTTGTAAACGTCGTCGCTATTATTCACTTCGAGGAACGAGGCCCACAGGAGTAAATTATGTATATATATGTATATGTACGAAGCTTACAAGTGGGTACGTGCGAACTTGCTTAAGATATTCGTAAGAAAGGTTCGGAGATTCGATGAAATTGGAGCTGTGATCGATTTGATGCTAAAATTCACTCGTGATTCTCTAGTCTTGTCGTGTACGTATGTATGTACTTACGTAATATGTTTACGCGCAAAAGGTTCAACAAATAATTTATATAATCTTTTGGCTTACTTTGTGTATATAGTTTAAATAAAAGTTGATAAAATTTTCCTCGTCAATTTTTATTGTTGTCCCGGGCGCTGACGCGATATTCTTTCCATACCTATATAATATACGTAATCGATCGAATATATTGAGATAAAACGTAAACATTGTGCGAAAATTATATAATTTTACGATATATACCAAGATAATATTAATTAATATAAGTGCAAATAAATTGCTGATATACATATACGTTGATGTATTATTGTACTATCAAAAGTGAGCCGATATATCGTTATACTTATATAATGATAATAATTCTGTATTGCTTTTCGATATTTAAATAGTTCGGTCACATCATCGATATCGAGTGTTCCGTACCTTTTCATATTATTTAATCTAAATGGTACCAAATTAAACCAAAAAATATTCATCGAATCCTCTATTAATTTCCAATTTTTCAACAATTATCGTAAATTTCTACCCCAAAAACTCTCAAAAACCATTAAAACTCCCTCATCAGCACACGGAGGCTGCACCAAAACCTCCGAAACTTCACTTCCCGAACTCTCGACCGCAACATTGCTCTCCTCCTCTTCCCTTCCCTCTTCACACATCTCTACACTCACGTACGCCCACGCGGCGTGTATGCACGATACGCCGGCGCGCGCGATTACGTGTCATCGTTCCCGTTAGCGTCGTTACGAGATCGACGAGCGCGCGCGCGCGCGCGGCACGAAAATTCCCGCATGTAACGTTCCTCGTCGTCGACGGGAGCTGATACCACGCTCGTAACGTTCCTCTCCCGCACATACATACAATAGGATTATGTAATTTCACGCGAAGTTCAAGTAAGTAGTTTACCCGTAGTTTTGGAAGTCAATGCGTGCGTATGTAAGATAGAGAGAGAGAATATGTGCGTCTTCGATGATATTGGGTTAGAATTACGTAAGGAGCAGCAGCAGCAACAACGACAACGACGACGACGGCGATGTGATGATTGTTGACGAAACGTTTAGTCACGGTGATTAAAGGAATGTAGTTTTATTTGTTCATAATCGCGCGCGAATTATGTAAGCGTATATATGGTATAGTGCGGGGTACAAGGAGAGAGAGAGCGAGAGAGAGAGAGAGAGATAGATTTCATCAAAGTGGAAGTGGCACAATGAAATCTAAATTGACTTGGAATTAAGGTACATTAAAATGAACTTGTGACATCTGACTCTCTTGGGCAAATCTTTATGTAACGCCGTGTTGCTACTACTACTGCTGCTGCTGCTGCTGCTGCTACAGCTTTGTATGCGTCGAGTATTAGCCTTGTGTATATGTATATATATACGTGTGTGTCCCAAGCAAACAAAAAAAAAATCAACAGTCGGACGATTGAAGCTTCGACGAGAGACGAGAATGTTTGCATAAACGGTCGCTACATTAATCTTGCTTTCCGAAAAGTGAAAATCCCCGAAAAAACGCTAAAATATGCCAAAAAGACATTATACATTGTCGTTGACACACACAGACACATAGGCGTACGATATATAGAGCACGAAAATTTGACTTGATAAATAGGCCAGTGTTTATATAAACACAGACGGGCTGCTTCTGCCGTTGCTGCTATACTACTGCGCCTGATGCTTCTCGCACTCCTCTCGTTACATAAACAGACCGAAAAGTCAAAAATAAAAAGTCGCATCTATACAGATACTCACGCAACGTAGATCCATACATATACATATACACAAAACGCACTGTTCTTCCCTTACGTACGACACGTGCGTATATACCGCGTGTATATATGTAAAAAGAAAGAAGGAAAGGAAAAAAAGTAGGGAACGGCGTTAATCTCATTAGGCGTACCGCCGTCGCGCGGAGTTTTCGTGATGCAACAGACGTTTGCGCGCTCTTAAACGTACATACGTACGTATATACGCGCGTTCGCGAGCGCTCCAAGATTAGATAAATACACTCTAGCAATGTCTGTTACGTTTACGTACGACTTGGCTCAAATTGCACTTACATAAACGGACTCGCGCGCGCGCGTGCGATCGGTGTCGCGGGGGTCTCTCTTAGTGTATGTGTGTGTGTGTGTCTCTTATGCGTTCACCCGCCCGTTCGAGCGCGAAGTTCGAAGTGTGACGTACGATGCACTCGTGGCGATGGGCCGTGAGGAATTTTAATTGTCACACGCAGGCTCTGTCGTGATATTTTTGAAGGTGGGATGAAGTTTAAGAGAGAGACAGAGAGCAAAAGATAGTGGATGCAAAGTTTAAAGTTTGCCGTGTCGTGCTATGAGTCTTTGGAATAATGTCAAAAATTAAATTTATGCTCGCGGAGGTTATAGTAAGTAGATTTAACCGATTTAATGAGAATTTACGAGTTTACTTATCAGGTTGGATTATGAATGACGAAAGGTGTAAACGGTATAGAAAAATGGGTGTTGGTTACCCCGTTTCATAATTCAATTCGGTGAAAATCAAAGTTATATTCGAACTTACGGAATCTTTTGGGAGTCAATGCTCAAACCGTCGTTCTCGCACTGATTCAATCTCGTAACAATGAGCTATATACGCAAGAGCAAACCGAATCTATAATGACCAACCCTCCGAACAAATTTACCCAGCAATAGAGAGAGAGAGATATAACTCCCCGTTATCAATCGCCGCGTGTACGATTATTTTAGCGAAATCGAGCTAATATTGGGAACGCCATTAAGAGTGTATATACCATGGTATAGTATACACACCAATTGTATTTATAATCTGCCTCGTCCGTTGAGCGTTACGTCGATATCTCAATGGCGGCTGTGCGGCGGCAGTGGAGCATTACCTAATCGGGTAATGAAGATTCTACAATACTCAGGGAGAGAGAGAGAGAGAAGAGGACTTTCGATCGAGGACCCCAAGACTTACCACAGAGATATTGCGCGAATGCCCGAAACGAGCGTAATACCTGTCATAACGTTGATTTGTGCGGAGAGAAAAAAAATATTTCACTGGGAGATTATTCGATGAAATGAGATTTGAATATTTTCCATTGAGAATCTTTGATATGTTAGAGGTAAATTCTCAAGCAAGGATTTTATGAAATTCAAATCGAATGATGTTATTGAGGGATGGATTAATATTATACGTATGACAAATATTGCAGAGTAAACATACTTTTACTGCACATATATGTACGACAATGTAACTTGTAGAATTTCAGTTACCTCGACGTTTGCAATCATTAACAGTTTCCTCGTTACCAATCACGCGAGTAAAATACAATTCCCGCAGAAGCTGCAGCAATTCGAGAAAAAGTCGACGGAACCATCGAAAATTACGTCGATCTCTACTTCCTCCTATATACCCTCACTCTGATTGCTCGGTACGCGCGCGCGCGCGCGAGCAGACGTGATTGCCGTATAGCACAGGATCCAATCGGGAGCGTTCAGATAAGAGTGCACTCACTACTGTAGCAATTTAGAAGAGAACATATAGATATATATATACCGTTCGCCTTATATACCATCCGTGCGCGCGTCTTCTTCTCCTCCTTGATAGTTACGAGCGCGCGCGCGTCTTTTAATTCGGGTTGCGCAAGCGTACGCGTAGCTTATTAATTTATTGTCCGCGCCAATTGCTGATATTCCGTACTATATATATGCTGCTACGTATATATACATACATATATGTACAGTGACTGGATTATGCATACGAGCGAGCACGCGCGCAAATGGAATACGAAGTTAGCTGCTGCTGCCTGCGCGCGTTTATTTTGAAATTGCTAATAGCGATTGTTGTTTGTCGGTGTATATACGTAGGATATTATTATATGTGGATCGTAAAGCAAGGGAGATTATGGTAATGATTTTGAAATTTATTTTGAAATGATAATGAATATAAGCATTAAATGGCGGTCGATCGATATAATATAGGTCGCGTGTGTATGTGTGTGTGTGTGTGTATTATTGCTAAATAGTAAAAATGAAGGCGATGGAAAAAACAGAGAGTGAGAGAGAGAGGGAGCTGATGGTATGCGAAAATAAATAACGAGAAGAAGTGGGATAAAAAGCTTGATTTATATATAAATGACGGTTAAAATTGTGTATCGGGAATTCAAATGGAGCGACGATAATTAAATGAAATGGCCGCTGATATAATTATATCGTGATGTATACGAGTTAATTAATAACCCACAATGGGGCCAACATTTTCTTTTTTTTCTATCCAAGACCGATTATAAATGTAAAAGATCTTCTTTATACTTGAAATATTTTATTCCAAGTAAAAAACAAATCGACATCATGTGTTATATATTTCAAAACCAAAGTCTTCACTGTACTATATAATCACCGAATGCCCCACATATTTTCCCATCGATATTTCAAAAACAATACTCTCGTAAATCACCACCGCGTAAAATCGCTGCAGTCCGCAAGCAGCTGCAACGCAAAAATAAAGCCATATTCCGAGCGCGGCGCGGCCACTGCTATACTGCGCGCGCTGAGAACAGCCTCGTAAACGTATATATACCTCCTTATATATACGCGCTGTGTTCTTATCGAAAGAGCAAAGAGAAGAAAAAAAAAATAAGTAAAGGAGCACACAACGCCTTATTCGGCTGGGCTACTACTACTACTACTACTACCATAAACCCACAAGGTTGCAATCGCAGCTGCGGTGTAACGCGCACCTGCGTCTCGTCGTTGTAGTACCTATGATCACCTGCGCCACATACGTATAGCATTTGGCCTTCTTTTTTTTCGCGGGAACTTACATGAGAAAGATTTCTCAATAGTAGTAGTAGTACCCACGTGTATGTATACGCGAAAATTAGAAGAGAGTTGGATGTAGAGTGAAAAAATATATGCGATATCGTTGTTGCATGGTCTAGTTGTATTTATTATGGGAGGAGGGTGGAGTGATATATATGGATGTGAGGTTTTTTTTCGAGCGGTGATTATAGTGTAATGTATAAGCGATTTTACTGTGTCAGTGCGATTCAAAAGCGAGGTGTACAGGTACGTGTATGTGTGTGTGTATATATATAGTGCAAGTATGTTATGATGCAGGGGAATTTTCAAACTAACGGGTGTGGTCGACAAGAGATATTCATGTTTATATGAATAATAAAGTGTTTTGAATGAGCGTCGTATGTAGTTCAATGGTTCGTGATCAATCATTAATCTTTTTTTTTAATTTATTAATATTTCAATTAATAAAAATATAGGGCGGTTACGGAATCGCCAATTGAAATTCTCTCGGGTTATTAATATTTATTTGTTTTTCTGGGGAAAAACTGTCGTTGCGAATTATGTAGGTTATTGCGTATACGCGTTACAAAATTCATGATTTTCTGTCGTAATAATCACGAGTACAGTTAAATTTAGATAACTTTTATATTTACTCAATTATCGTAAAAAAAGAAAGCGACATGTACACCTCGGTTCCTCTTTGACGAGAATAAATAAAAAAAAAAACAACGAGGAAAATTGAATGTCTAAGATTACCCAACCCATTCCCCCAAAGACCCAATTTTTTTATGTTCCTATTCCAGCTATACGACAAGCATCCATCTAATAGACCATCCGCATCGCGTTTCCCCCTCGTCTTACTATATACCAAAAACTTTCCACCCTATAATACTATACCACGCACGTGTGCACCACATGCCGGATCTACGCGTATTTGTTTTCTCGAGGTTCTTCTTCCGGCGCGACGACGTCGGCTGCGGCTTCTTCGCCGTTTCCCCTCACAAGTAAGATATAATTAACCCCACAGCTATATACGCAAGCGTAGCTGATGCAGATGCGCCGCGCATCGCCCTGCGTTGCTTCAACACACACACGCACGCGTTAGTGGCAATATTCGTGTCTCCATGTATACGAGAGAGGGACAAAAAACGAGGAGAGATAGCACCGGAATAGAATGTGAAGAATCGCAACCGGTTAATCATGCGAGTAGGGAATAACAGGGGTTATATATACATATATATATGCGTAACCTACGCATATGTTTTCATTATATGATTGGGAGATGTGATATGAGGGTGGGCAAAGAAGAAGAGGAGGAGGAGGAGGAGAATATGCTTGTAATCAATCAACGTCGCAGGCGCGCGTGCGCGCGCAGCTGGTTAATTAATTATGCAACGTTATCGCGCGCGCGTATATAGAGTCGGAAACAAAGAAAAGAAGCAGGCCGCGGCGGTGATAAAAGTTTATAGAGGAGAGGAGGGAATGCGATAAGGGAACTCGACAAAGGAAGGAGGACGCATATGCCAACATTATACGCAACTATGTATGTGTGTATATATGGGGATCATCATCGGCGGGTTTTGATTCACCACAGCGATTGTGCGCGATGGTGACACATCCGTTTGACGTATCGCGCAAATGCGTATATTATACACACACGTATATATGGTATATCTATATACATAAAAGCGGTTGTTATGTAAGGGATGCCTGCTTTTCGCCTTTGTTTCCCACACGCTGTTCTTTTTTCTTTCTCCCTCCCCGCTTTTTTTCTTTTTCTTATCGGTGTATAGAGCGATAAGCAGTCGTATATAGGCGTGTATATACGCGTGTGTGTGTGTTATTACCTCCTCATGGTTTTGGTGAGTGTGTATATATATACGCGTCGACGGCTTTTGTCGCTAGGGAAAATGGGAGACTTTTTTATTGATCCACGCGGCTATTGTGTATATATGTGTGCGTATGTAGTTCTTTTTTTGCTTCTGTAGAGGTTCGGGTGGTTGTGTATAAAGACTCGAAAGTTTCTTTTAGTTTCTGTGTTATAGAGTAAATTACAAAGTTGGCGTGTGTGTGAAGATGCTTGCGTGGTTTTTGCTAGTGAAGAAAGAAAGGGGTTGACATTAGTGAATTATTTAAATGTAGAAAGTTTAGTGTGAACTCTAGGGGTTTATAGCTTTTAAGTTAGGTATTAATGTCTTTTTTTATGTGATTGTATTTTTGAATAGTTAATGCGAATGTAAAGGTGGTGAAATGTAGGTTAATAATAGATACGGTTAACGACATACTTTCAGATAAGAGAGAGAACGTTTTTTTATTTATCGAATTGCGACAAAGAAAAACAGTAGGTATATATAGTTTATATCAAGAGCTGAGGAATTGGCCTACGTGAGTTTTCACAGGAACTCGTTTCAAACACACACACACACACACATACACACATGTGCTCAAGTTATAGTGTGTGAGTCACTTTTGTGTTTTCAGATAAAGCTTATTCTAGGACATGAATCACGATTTCTTTCACTGTATACAGATTCTTAATCCATTTTGATCCCGCGCGCGTTTCCTCACGTCATCGAGGAAAAGTCATTTTTCTTCCGTTTAAATGAAAACTTTTTGTTTTTCGTTGACTTTAACACAATATACTTTTTTCGAAACTTTTAAAAAACTTATATAACTGAATCGTATATGTACTGCCGTGCTCTCTATAAAAATTAAGCTTTCATATACTTTTGAACTCCGGTCTCTCTTTCTCTCGACCTTACTAACCTCTACGCAAACATTACCTCAATTTCAACCCCGTTCCCCACTGAATAATTCACCTTTACGCCTCGTTCTCCTTTAAACTTTCAAACTCTCTTTTCTCTACCCACTTCCACCTTTTCGTCACCCACTAACCCTCTCTCTTCCTCTCTCTCTCTCTTGGTCTCGGGTTCGACGCACCAAATGGATCACTGCCAAAATCGGAAGAGAGATCCTCTAGCGTGGTTGTTTTCCTCCCTGATGGGAAAGCCACGCGAGGAGAGGATCAAGGACGCGTTCTACTGCCTGGTATCCATTCGCGAAGGGAGTAAATTCGAGGGTAGGAGAAAAAGAGACAGATGTGTCAAGGCCGTAGAGAAAGAGAGTATATAGGACGGCTGGGAAGAGAGAAAGAGAAAGAGAGAGGGGGATAAGAAGAGATGGAGATAGAGGAAGGTTGAGAAGAAAAGATAGTAAGGGTAGGGGGAGAAGGTGAGTGTGAATTTTAATATTTTGAAGAGTGGCTGGAATGAAGATTGAAGTTTTTTTTAGCTACGGAGTAATCGACTGAGAAAAAGTTTTAATACCGGTTAAAATTATACTGGTAGGACTGTAAGTTTTTGAACTCTAATTAGACATGTTTAAAGTTGTATTAGGAAAGCACGTTGGTTAATTTGACTAATAACTTTCAGTACACACTGAACAGCTGTTTCCAAAGTTATACATTCAAATCATATAAATTCAAATTCAAATCATATAAATTACATCATTTCGACATTTCCGAGTTTCCCGACATCTCGGTTCTCATTTCCCTACCACTAACCACACACAGCATAACAACCATCGCCCACAAATCCTCGCTTTTCACAATCACACTTCCATAAACTGCCGATACACACTGATCAATCACCATAAAGCCTCTTTTCTCCCTCCTACAGCCGACAATTCTAACCTTAACCTTCGATTGCAGCTCTCACTCTTCTTAAAGTGTATGTCGAAAGATAGAGCGGCGCCGAGACGCGCAGAGAGAAAGAGAAGCGCAAGCACGTCGAAGCATCTTGCGCTCGTGTCGTCTCTTTTTCGCTCTTTCACCTCATTCCTCGCGCGCTCTGACCCAATGCCCGACGCTCTCTCTCTCTTTGACTTTTTCTCCGGCCTGAAATAACGAAGGGAATTAACCAAGCGACTTGAAGATTATTTTTGGATACGCCAGAAGGAGGAAAAAAATTGTACGAAGTAAAGGGGGAAGGGAGAATGTATATATGTGCTCTTGTATGTGCCAAATTTTAATTAAAAGAAGAAGGAGGCGTTGCGTGAGTTGTAGTCGTTTCGAGGACGCCGCAAGGTTTTTTTTTAAGGAGATTAGGAGAAAAAAAACGTATAATGGATGTCGTGGGAGGGAGATTTGGATTGGATATAAAGAACGAGCGGTGCGGGTATATGAAATAAATAAGAATTAAAGAAGTGTTTTGACTCTCGGCAGCCATCTAGACGCTTTTATTGTTTGAGCAAACACAATCACGTGAAAATTCATTCACACTCGCGGCAAACCGCGACGACGGGTTGCCAAAAATTTCCACTATCTCTTTTATAACCCTACCCGTGCTGTGTGTATCTATTAATAAAACTTAGCGTCTAAATACGTATACTATATAATGCACAAGTCAAATAAACAAAGCGCGACGTTTTTAAGATACACGTTATACTGAATCGAGTTTATCTGTAGGAAAAACCAAGTATATAGTAGCCCGTGAACGATGCATTCTTTAGGCTCTGTACATACCTCCATGTTCTTTGTTTTTCTCCTCGCGATAAATGTAGAGCACTGAGAACCGCAGTGTGCAGGCCGAGAGACTCTCGTGAAAAATTACCTCCCGTCACTATACATCGCGTTCGCTCGTGTCAATGAACCGCTAAATTTCGCGAGCTAATTGGTACGACGTACACAATAATTTTAGACCACCTCGTACCATAAGTATTAGCTTGTAAGTACGTACGCGTATAGGTGCACAATTACAATTCCTCGTTATTCAATCGCGATAGGTATAATAATTCATATACACTAAAACAAAAAATAACCCACTTGTTTGTTACCACGCTTACACATGCGAGAACTCGAATTTGTCGTTTTATACGCCTGTCGCGTAATTGAATTCCATTAGCTTAAGAACTACTTCCGCAACGCCGCAGTAAGAGAGAGAGAGAGAGACCCAGATCTGGAAATTCATACGAAAATACTTTTATAGCATCGCGTGTCACGTAGCCACTGCGGCGCTTGCTTGCTTACTATACCGAATCGGTCTGGTTAGCGCTCGTAAAATTCTCCCTTCTCAAACCAACTCTCGCTGTGTGCCGATGAAAAATCGTATATACGTGTGTGTGTGTGTGTGTCTGTGGTATAGAACGAGACGGTATAGCGCTCGCGAATGCTCGTAAAATTCTCTCGGTTCCTCGTTATTTCCGTCGTGTATGAATTGGGTGAGAACTACGTGAACGAGCGAGCGAGCGTCTTGGTGATTCTTCGCCCACGCTGTATGTAAGTGTAGGTAGCGAGTAATAGCTGTAAATTCGGTTTTTATCGGTGAATTATGCATTTGTGAGTGTCCGATGATTGAACGGATTTCGGTAAAATGTATGTATATGTGTGTAAGGTGTAATGAGCTTCTTCCGTGTTTCTTTGTCATTTGAATTCGGCAAGTATATATAACCGTACTTGGTAAATAAGGAAAACGTAATTAGTTTTAATGCGTATAATAGATAAATACACAGAAACATTGTCGTAAAGGTTCTCTAATACCGTTCGAAGAATTTGTCGGATTGGATTTTCGTAAAATGATAACAATCACAAAATTATATAACCTATAGTAGTTTTACGATAGCTTGTAAACGCCACGTGTTCCACTCTTAATATAGGCGATGATGATGATGACGATGTATATACTCGCTAAATGTCAGATAAGAGTTGCCTGTTACTTAACCGAAAACAAAGTTTTCAGATACGTCTCTAAATTCGTGAATCATATCGCTAGCGATTCGCCGCGAGTCTATATGCGATTAATCTTCGATCTTTAATTATAAATCAATATTCAATCGCGCGGCGATTCAAAATTCTCGAGATTTTAGCACTGTTGTTGTGACTGATAATCGCGCGTAACGTGAAATTCTAAAAACCTTGTATCGCCTGATATCAGTTATAGTGAATCAAACATTCAAGTGTACGCCAACAATGATGATGAAATTAATTATGCTCTATCAATATTTTTATATTTCAGTCGTGTTATTACGTAATATAAAAACACGTGTAATCTCAAAACCGCTATAAATCTATATTTACCCAAAACTATATACATAAAAGTTTTCACATAATCTTCTTAATTCAATTTCCTATCCAAGGTTCCCAACCTCCATTCACGAAACAATTTCCAAAGACAACCACGTCCACAAAATTTTTCACCTCCACCGAGGCCATACCAACATCTCCTCTCTCTCTCTCTAATTTTTCAAACTTCAAGTCCTCGTACCATAGCGCGTATATAACATTTATATTATACCCATCACATTATACACACATTCGCTCTATACACATACGAATCGCGCTTGGGCACGTTTTGGTTATATAATTACCGCGCACGAAATTAATCCGCCTTGCGCGCGCGATTCGTGTCAAGGCAAGAGTGCGCCTCGAGCGCGATTTTCTTCGTATATACACGTGTCTATATACTACTATATATACTCTTATAGTGCTGTATATAAGGCAAGCTAAACATCCGCGGTAATAAAGAAGAGACACAAGATTTGCCCTTCCGCGTGTATAGTATTTATGTGTATGTGTGTATATCTCTATGCGGAGTCATAATGCGGTGGTTTTGCGCAAAGTCGAATACTCTCTCGCAGTCAGTGTGTGTATATATATGAGCGCGTGCGCGCAGAGGTCGTTAGACGCGCGAGTGGAACGTAATTTTTCGCGAGTAAGTGCGGCCGAGTTGGGCAAGGAGTAATTGGGGAGCTGTGTACGTCTGTGTGTGTGTGTGTGTGTGTGTGTGTTAATGGGGTTTGCGAAATGAGTTTTTCATGCAGTTGTCGGTGGTAGAACGTCTCTGGCCTACTTTGAATCTCAGATATCTTCGTGAATGGAGAATAATTTGTTTTTAAGGAAATATCAATGACGATTTTTTTTTTCGTAGAGAGCGTAAAATGTGTATAAGAAGGCCAACATATTTTTCACTTATTAACCTTATCGTACGCGTACACACGTATACGATTTGCGCAATCTAAAGTTAATTCGGAATTTCCAGGAGATTCCGAAAATATTTCTAGGTCGATTAATTGAAAACAAAAAGTAGCGTTCCACCATATGCGATAGAAGGCAGATGGCCCAGCGAAGCACGTGTGTTATATAAGCATTCATTCATCAATTTTTTTTTCGCTTCTTCTCATTTCTTCTGCTCGGCTACCAACTAATTCGGTATGCCGATGTGATGATGTATTCCCGATGTTTTTTTACGCACTTATATACGACGTAATATTAAGACATTACATAACGCATTGATATATACATATACGTATATAGTTGCGTACGTTCTTTGTGTATGAGCACAAAACGTTTGCAAAATGTACTGTCATTATGTTCCAATCATCTTTTAGCCCATACTTTAATCGTTTTACCTATATCTATACATATATGTACGATGTAGCAATTTCAATTATTTCGAAATTATGCTTAATTAGCATTCTTGAAAAATCTCAGCGCCAGGTAAAGTAAAACCTCGTTAAACTAGAAACATTGTTTATTAACGATATATACCATCCGATACACGAGCGTTTCTTTGTTTTTGGTTTTCCTCAATTATTGCTCTATTTGATTAATCATAATACGCATGTATACGCCGACTCTACCTTTTCTCACACGTTCTCCTTGTCATTCTAATAAGCTATTACAGTAGCTCGCATGTTTCCGGCGCCAGTCTAATTAAACTGCCTTCGCACAATCCATCATTATATATACATATACATACCAACCAATCTTTTCTCATTCAAAACGCACTTCCTCACCATCATAATATACATATCCCAACCGACTGCGCAAAAATCACCATCTCACCACGAAATCTCATTTGACCTTCTTCTTCTTCTTCTTCATCTCTCCCTATGTAGTATGTATCTATACATATACACAACCCAACGCGATAAATAATTAATGAACACGACTACTCGCGCGATGAATATTTATTGCCGAATTCGTGGCTCCTGCGATTAGCCTCGCGCTGTAGTACAACATATATATATATACACACGTTACGTAACGCATCGACACACACACACACACATATCGACGCGTCAATTGCGAATATTGCGCGTGCGCACACGCCACGGTTGTCCATGTAAGGTCTAAGGCTCAAGCTCTACGTATAGTGGTATATATCCTCCTCTCTATTTTTGTCGGATTACGCTATCGATGCTGGAACTGCTCTACGGAGGATCTATATATATACATACAGATGCTTGGGTATTATAAATATATATCGTAGTCGCGCAATTTTCAGATGCGCGGTTCTTAAAGTTATTAATAAAACACAGAGCTTCGCCTTGTTTTAACTGTTCTGATAACACAATGAACTGATACGGTATTGTGCAGTATACGAAGGTATATACAACAATCTTTGTGAATTCGCTAAAAGTGTATAGACTATACGCGTGTGTGTATAGAACAATTAGGATTACACGCAGTACGGTGTATATAATACAGCTCGAGATGGCGTAATGGTATTACATTGCGTTATGTGTTTGATTCGGTAATGCCGCGCGCATTGTGGCGCGCGCAGCACGATTATAATACGGTGTTGTTGTCTTTAGATTGGGGGGAGAATGAGAGAGAAAGACAGTCGGCAAGTTGTTGTTGTGACGGACGATAGCGAGTGCGTGTGTGATGCGACATTGCAGATTAAAATTGCTATTATTAAGTTTGTTTTTGTTTTCATAAGAGTTGAGCTGATTTTCTAACGAATTGTTGTTTCTTTTTCTGTTGCAGGTGAGTTACAACAACGATGGGGTTGGTTTATGGTTGAGGGTAACAATAAGATACTTACCCCCTGCTGGTTTGAGTAAGTTTTGATATTAATGTACACAATTGACGAAGGCTTATTATGTATAATCCCATGATTCATTTCGTTTAGCGTAGTTTTACATACAAATAAGCCCACGTGACTCACTGAGAATGGAATTAATCCATATGCGACAGGATTTCCGGTTATTCTTTGAGATATACTGCCAAATAAAATACGTAACAGATCTGAATTGATAGACTCAGCTGTTAATATACGTATATTCTTTCATATATTCAGAGAATAAATTCGCTATATCGATAGAACGAAATCACTGATCAAAACACATCAGTTGTAGTTCTTGGAAAGAAAAACATTCTAACGTTAGACCCACTTAGATCAACGAGCGAACCAAAAAAAGATCGGAAACTCCCAGCAGCTACTGCAAACCCTCTCTTATTAGTCTCTCTCTGTCTTTCTGCTCCATCAAACCCGAGAGACTCCAGCATACGATCCAAAATTAACTCTACAGTCGGTCAGCCCTCGTATATAGAAATTAATTCCCTACTCTCCTTCTCCCGCGTACACACAAAATTGGCCAGGCACTCGCCCACTCTCTTGGCGTTTCGCGGGGGGCTTACGTAACACCACCACCACCACCATCATCGTCGCTGGGGCGACGTCGTCGTTTTATTAGTCATCGCGTATATACACGCCCAAAGAGAGAAGAGCAGCTTCGTCAATGTGATTCACTGTTTAATCCGATGAAGCAGCTCTTTGTACCGGATGAGACGGCGTTCATGCTGGTGATGGTGGTAGTAGTGTCGAAGGAGTGAGAAGTAGAGACGAGAGGTTGACGGGGTTTTAGGGGAAGAGAATAATGATGTTTGTTGTCGGGAATTTCGTTGACGCGAAGTTGATGTTTTGACCCGTTCCGAAGAGATAAGAGATGAATCACTGCGGGATCTTGCAGATGTTTTTTTTATATAGTGATGCTGGATGTAGGAGCGAATTTGTAGTAGACTTTTTGTAATGCAGCGAGATTGACGTTTCCGAATGAATGTGTCTTATAAAAAACTATCAAAGAGTCGATTCAGCATCTTACTTAGTAGTGCACATATTTTCATCATATGCTGTGTTCCAATATTTTTTCCCACTATATACGAAACTAGATCAAGCTAATGCTTATGCGTTTCACGACTTTTATATCACCATGTGTTTCCTCTACACGTCGTCACGCGTATACGCGTATAAACTAACAATCAGCCTCAGATATACATCAATCAGTATATAAAAGCCGACGCGCTGCGTATATTTACAAATAAAATCCTAATAAATCCCAAAAACATCCTCCTTGGAATCACATCACCGTCCGGGCGAAGAAAAATTATTATCCACTATATGCATACTATATCTATATATCCCCTTCGCGAACCGGAAATAGACAAATCCAGAGCGTAAACATTATTTCACACAGCATCACAGCATATAAATCTCGTCAGTGGCAAAGGACTAATTTTAGCGCGGCAGAGGCGATAAAAAACACCAGCGTACCATTGCGATTTTCCTCTTGCCTGCGCGGGTGCATTTCCACACGAGCGACGAAAGAACGAGCGCGCGGGAGATGAAAGGACTTTTGCGCGCACTATACCGTTGCCTAATTCGTAATTGCACGCGTACGAAGAGAGAGAGAGAGAGAGGGAGAAGGGGGAATTGCTTAATCCCGTTGCCTCACTTTAAAGTTGCCCGGCTTTTTTCTCTCCCCTTCTCTCTTTCTCTCTCTCTCTTTTAGTCGGTGTGTACAGTAGTGTACTGAGTGCGCGAGTGTGTATATACAAAGCGAGAAGAGAGCGTAAAAAAGAGTCGCGACTGCTGACGCTTGGAAGTGAATATACGGAGGTTTTGTTGTTAAACGTTAAAAATTGTTGTTGTAGGGGAGAAGTTAATAAAATTTTAGATGCGATATTAATGAATGAGTGAGTTTTGTATTAATTAACGTAAATTGTAAAGTATATAATAGAGTCACGGCGTATATATCAGGCAGCACGTGACTCTAAGCTGCTATTGAAAAAATAAATCGATAAGGTTTCACGCTCGCGCGAAATATTATCTTTATCAATGACGCTATACACACACAGGATAATTAATATAATATACAAAAATAATCGCAATGTCAAAATAAGCAAAGCATTTCTCAATGCTATATGTCTATGTGATATATATACATATTCGCATATAGTATCACAATATTTTCTAGCACGTTTTATCGACGCGTCGTATACGCTTACGTAACAATTCTTCTCATTTTATTGTATATCAGTTGAAATCAAACATCTCATTGCTAAACCTGTAAAATCTTACAATCACGGTTAGACACCCGGCACGTTTTATATATATATATATATATATACATCAGCCAACTAACGGCAACCTAATTTTACCCCCTAACCTCCCAATTGTAAGATTACATCGATTACATAATCGTTACATCACATTCCGATCCAGATACTTAACCAACTGCTACGACATCAGCGCCTTAATTAATTATCTTCATCGTCAAAAAAAAAACAATGCATTCACGCTACTTTAACTATTCCACAAAGAACTTCAAAATTATCCGCCCTTAATCAGGTATCTTTACTCGACGAGATCCAATCGACATATTATACTCGTACGCTTGTCACCACACACACATACACTCGACGTCGATTTTAGACGCGCTTTACGTAATCGATAACGCGAGGCATCAAACGCGTAGCAGCGTGTTGTGTCGTGCTTATATAGTATATGAATGTGATAAGAGATTTCGGGACGCGTGAAAGATATCCAATCTTGAGATTTCTGCTACGCTTACTCACGTCTGTTTATGTAAGCAAAAAAGCTTATTTTGGCCATACAGCGGTGCTCGATGCTTGAATTTTTCATTAGCGCGAGGTATTACTTCAAGAGTGCTAGGATTTAATATAGATTTTGGGGTTGCTGAGTAAAGTAAGGATGAAAACTTGGAAGAAAAAATATAGTAACATTTTTATCAGAATTTACAAAGTTTTATTTAAATTTTAAAAAATACTACAGACGCTGTACGTTTATTATTTTTGTTTTAAATGCTGATGAGTCTCGAGAATTGGAAAAACCTATATATATATATATATATATGGCATTTATATCTTGCTAGAATACAAAGTTGCACAAGATGTCTCCTTCAAACCTAGACGTAAACACACGTACTCACCATTCGCGATAAAAATCGCCATTGTAAAACAGCAATTTGTCACCCTCCCCATCTCCACCCGATAGAACCTCCAATTTCAAATTCACATTATTCAATACCCCCAAGCTGTATTTTTCCCGTCCATTGTGTATACCTCTGCGAAACGCGTCCAACAACCTCTTAAAAAAATCCACGCGCGCTTACTTCTATATCCTCCTTCCTTCCTTCCTTCTTTGAATCTCCCTCTTGATCTTCTAACCACACAAACATCACATATATATACATACACGTTCAAGGCGGCGCACAGGCTGTCCGTTCATTATGCAAAAGTAATTTGCCCCAGTCGCAGTTTAGCATATGTAACATTCGCGCGTGTGGACTCTCTTTACATTCTACCGTGTTTATATATATATGTAAGATATGTGTGTAAAAAGAAGTCGTCGTCGATTCCGGTGCGCGCGTGTTTCATTCATTTGTCGACGCTATATAACGACGAGTGACCGAGGCGGCCTGTGGCCTACTTTTCCCGCGCCTGCTCGCGAAATCAGAGCAGCTGGAAGGTTGTGCACGCGCGCGGTCTCAGACAGACTCCGGTGTGCATATAACGCGTGCGTATGCTTGCATATATGTATATATGTATAGAGATACGTAATATGCGTATTTTCGTGCGCGGGCGAAGGAGGGAAGAGTGTGTGTGCGTGTGTATGTGTTTACGCGGAGTTTCTGAATTTTCGTTATGAATCCGCTAAGAATAGGTGCAACGTCGAGGGACGCGTGAGATTTGCATTGCTATGTGGATGGTGGGAGGTGCGATAGGGGCTGGGAATGAATTGTATTATGGTTGAATGGAGAATTAGGGAGATTTTCTTTGGGAAAATGTTGTTTTTATTAATGGTAGATGGTATATGAGATAAACCGGTTGGGTTTTATTCAAAGTAGACAATGTATATAATTTATTGATAAATTCTAATTGATTCGGAAACGCTTTTAAATTATCTTTTTTTTTGTTCGAATTCTTATACAGATCGGAGTATAGATAAAATTTGAATATATACTATCAGCAGCATCGTAAGTTCTGACACTATAGGGATTTTGAACAACAAAGTTGTTACACAACGAGAGACCTCGTGAATAATAAAATATATCCAATTCATTAAAATGATAATAGGTATACCAGGCACAAAGTACAGAAATGACATATATATATCTTAAGGTCAATCTTTTGCTCAATGTACACGAATTTCAATGGAAAAGGATATATATATATATATATATATATATATATATATATATGTATTTCAACGCGGCAAAGAGAACGTGCACGCGCAAACATATTATTCAAAATTCAAACGCAGCCTCTACATATATATACATACACACACATATAATAATGTTTATCATTCAGCTTTAAAAATAAAATTATTTTCCCTTGTAATATGCAAAACACGCGAAATTTATCGCTATGACCTAAAAACTCTCAACGGCAATGCGCACGCGCACACACACCTATACTTAATCCACTACAACTATATAATACACGCTCGCATTGAAAACTGTCATCATCATATACGACAAAAAAAAGGATGAAAATAGCCTTATACATCTATATATATTCGTTATATTCTTACATAAAAGCTTTATACACTAAAAATACTTTGCTTTCCGCTTTTTTTCTTTATATATATCAGATCCGCTGCAACGATACTGCACACATTTATATATCATACGCCATTCAGCCAACAACATTCCGTTATGAAAATAATCAATCCTCACACTTCCTCCTTTGGTCCCAATATGCGCACCACACACGTGTGTATACATTAACGCACACGTGCATCCCCACTCAACCTCAGCTGCGTTCTGTTTGTATACGCGTGCACACGTGCATACCGAAATTCATTCACACCTACATAGCATACATGTATAACGCAATCAGTATACTACGAGGCCACGTATATACGAAGAATCCGCCAAAACTCCTCGTCCTCACATGGTCCACTTACGTAAGGATCGCGCCGTCGATAAAAGTATGCCGTGGTACAAGTAAGACAGAGAAAGAGAGAAAGAGAGAGAATCGTCGTCGAGGTATTCGCACAGATAAGATAAAGGAGGCCGGGTCACGTGCTCTCTTGGTCGCTGGCGTCGCTATATAGCTAGAGCTCGCTACTACTCGCCTCTCCTATATACTCGCTGTCAAACTCGCGCGTGTGTTATGTAAACTTTGCACGTTCCCTGGCCGGACGCCATCATCCGACGTCGCTCTCGGTCCACGCGAGCCGGCTACTCCTCTCGTCTTGCTCTTATTCCTTCTCTCTCTCTATCTCTTGCTCTCTGTGTTGCTGTTTCTGTCTCTGTCTCTGTACTGTGAGAAGAAGAGGAGGAGGTGGGAGAGAGGAAGGAGTTCCCGAGAGTTGCTCTTTGTGGCATTGCTAGAGAGAGTGGGAGAGACGCGAGATGAGTGCCGCGAGGAGGCACGATTCTTCGGGGTTGTGAAGTTTCGGCTGGGAAGATCTCTTCGCTGTATATATATATATATATATACACTCTGTGATGCGTTTTATTTTAATTTAATTCTGGAAGTAGCTCGGGGCTTAATTTTAAGGCCGTTTTCAAAATTATAATTATCGAATAAATGGATCAATTGCAGCGGTTATGATGTAAACAATAATCATTGTTTCTTTTAATATATATTTTTTTTAGTTACAAAGATTTAATTTAATGTTTCTATTGAGAAAATATTAGTTTCATATAAAAATTAAAATTGTTTTTAAGTAATAATAAACGATTTATTAAATTTTTCCATACCACCATATGCCCGAATAAATTAGCATAACAGTGCCGATCTTAAAGAATTGAAAGTTTACGTAATTATATAGATATAGTTCGGAAGTATTTGATGACATAATGGTTCCAGAATTTCAAGTGTTATAAAAATATTCTGTCCGGTCCATAAATTATGCACAAACGCGTGCCATAACTTCCTTTGAATTCCTCCCTAACAAACTTCTTCCCCTTTAACTTTTCCATAAAATTATAATAATTCCAAAACTTTTCATTACCCCCGACGATTCCTAACAAAAACTTCATTTCTACATTGCGAAGCTACGTAACTACACGCGCGATACATTAGGCAAAAATAGTCCGCTTGCATGTACTTTCTCCCAATGTCTCACCATCCCTCTCTTTCTCTCTCTCACTCTCTCTCTGTCTTCGGAGCAGTATCTTTTGTTTGTTGTCTCTCCTCGCTCTCGATCCCACCTCTCTGTCTCCCTCTCTCCGCGCGCGCGGATCTATTTTCGGCAGAGTGTACACCACGGAGTGGGAGGCATCATCGTCGCGTGAATACACACACACACACGCACACTGTCGCCACTTTTTACTCGCTCTTCTTACCCCCACCCACTCCTCATGCCGGCGCGCGCACGTGTTTTCCCGCGTTCTGTGTATTCTATGTATATATATACACCTAAGCTCTTTCTCCCTCTCATTCTTTTTATCTTATCACGCGTTTGATGGAGCATACTCACGCGCGCACATATACAGATCGACCCATGTACTGACAATTACATTACATAAATCCACACTTTTTCTCTCTCTCTCTCTCTCTCTCTCTCTCTCTCTCTCTCTCTCTCTTCATCGGTGCGTGCGCACGGTGTGAGCGCACTTGAATGAGAGTTTTCGGTCAAGAATAGTTTATGTAATGCGAAGACTGAAGACGCGCTCGATACCTGCGCGCTCGCTTGCGCGTTGCGTTGTTGCGTCTCATGTGTATATATGCGAGAGCGAGGCCGATACAAGCGTGTATACGTTGCAAAATTTTGCGCGTTCGAGCAAAAGTGCGCGCGGTTATTATTTTTGTATATATATATATAATCCGACCGTGATTTAATTATATAACGACGCGCCGTTATATACACGTGGTCGTATATATGAGGAAAGAGATGCATCGATTACAGAGATAGGAGGAAAAAAAAATTATGGTAGATCTGTGTAAATATATGGGAGGAAGGGAGAAGAGTGCATACTCGAAAAAAAGTCTTTTATAACCAGTGAAATAGCGAGCGTCATTAAAGTTTCGATAAGCGATAACGAATAATCGGAGAGAAGTCTGTGTTATCGCTGGGAACTTCGTTAAAAATACCAGAGTATTTTCGGTATTTCCGAAACTTTTTTTCTCTCTCCTTGCTGGTGTTACGTAAAAAAAAAACTATCTCATAAGTCGCTGCAGATCAAAACTGCAAAAGCAATCCATATTAAATTCTCGTCTGTTGCTCTATATATACATATATAAAAATCTCAACAAATTCGGGTAATTACACGATTAAAAAAAATCCTGATAATAGTTATCAAAGCTAACCGCGCAAACTTTGTATTTTCTTCAAACCGTTTCATTAACATATACCCAATATGCGCGTATGTATATGAAAAAAGTGAGAATCTCGAAATTCCCGTATATCATGCCGATCTAACTCTCGCTGCACAAACGAGCGCGCGTCGCTGAGCCGCACATTTATAATTAGCATCGTGTTTCGCCGCGTTATATAGTATGTGTATACAGCACATATACATTTAGACGTGCACGTTAGCACGTCGATAAAGAACGATGAAAAAAAAAAGAAAGAACCGCGCGCTGATACAAGCGCGAACGTGTCGTTATCGCCCGCGTTTATTAAGTATTTTATCCGGATTCAGCGAAAAGCTTGAGCGACAAACGCCGGATATACTTAGCGCTTTTTTTCTTTATGAAACTGCGTACGCGTTTCGACAAAAAAAGAATGAAAAAGGTATTCTTGACGGAATGTATGTTGTTTCGAAGATTCTTGCGGAAACGTGAGATTGTTTGGAAATTTTTTGGAGCGTGAAACCATTATGTAATGAAGGTTTTGGTGAACAGCAAGAATTCGAAAACTTTTTTTTCTTAATTCAAGAAAAACTTGTTTTTATTTATAATGTTAAGAAAATTCAATTTAATGTTATCAGCTTTTTAAATACTAAAAGTTCTGGTCGTGTTTCGCTACTTAAAAAGCACATTTTTTTACTTTTAGTCTTTGCTCCAGTCTTTTATAACCAGTGACTCAAAAACTCCAAACAATCAAGGTTTCTCATAATTCATAGAGCTTTTTGCTGAATATTAAAACAAAAGAAAAAAAAATTACCAAAAATGTAATTTTTATTCGCTCATTCTTTCCTTCAATAAAAATACCTACCTATAATGTAACATTACAATATATTTACGACCAATAACGTCATATTTTTCACGAATCCAAAGTGCACGGATTACCTAAATAAACCATAAAATTTGCCCCATACCAACCATTTACATAACCACATCTTCCAACCTCTTAAAATTCACACGCCACACATTATTATCTCTATTACCTCGGCATATCACGTGCAAAACTGCACACCTCCCCCCCAAAAAAATCTCTTCTCTCTCACCTTTTTATACCATACACAATGTACCCACATACATATACACAAGTCTCGCTATGCAACACGAACAGACACATCAAGAAGAACACACAACATCATGATCGATCTCAGCTCTTACTATATACACGCTACGGCATGCCGGCCACGTGGTCGACCGACTCGTGCGCGGTTTACGCTCCGCGTACATATCTCTCTCTCACTCACTCACATATACACATACACACGGGGGCCCGAATCTATCGAGTGAGCGCTCTGGCATACGGCGCGTTATGTAACTGCGGATTTATATAAATGGTTACGTTGACACCAGCGGCGGTAGCGGAGGAAAAGAGAGAGAGAGAGATGGAGAGAAGAGAGAGAGAGAGCACGAGCGAGCACTTGGTTTTATATTATCTAACGAGAGAGAAAGAGAAGCTGAACGATGGATATATATATGCTATTTAGTTCGGTGTATATATAGGGGGAGATGAGAGGAAGCTTCTTTTGTATCTCGGGTGAGGGATTGGCGTGAATTATGAGGATTATCGGGAAAGCTTAAGTGCCGTTCGCGGGGGATTGGAAAATAATGTATTGCGAGCTCGGACCAAAGAGGAGGGGAGACACATTAATTCTCAGCGAGGCCGGATGAATGAACGATTCTGGAGCGCTTGTCTACCTTGTAGGTTTATAAGGTTTTCATTTGTATAAATATGGCCATTCATTCGTTCATGACGGTTGAACTCGGATTGTTGATATTATAAGGTTTGATCGTTGTTGGATATTTTTAATGCGGTCGGGCGATAAACCGCGAGGTTTTCCTCGTTCGACGAACACTTAGTTTTCCTCGTTTGAGGTATATATATACATATACAGATTAATTTTGATAAAAATAACGGAATCGTTGACACGAGACAGAGAGCACTATACTATTTTTATCAAAACCAACGGGGCTCTATTACATGACTTGTAACCTGACAAAAAAATGATCCGCACGATAAATCATATATATATATATATAAGATTTCCCTAAAGTTTTTAAGATACCTATAGCCACTGAGAAAAAAAATGATATATTCTGTTGAAACATAATCATATTTTGTCTATATGGATAATTCACCGCCTGCTATAATATATAATATACCACATAATTGCTGAATTATAAAGAGGCATTTATCAAGAAATAACCAGCACAATGTCCCATTACCACACATATGTAGTCAAAAGGGCTCCCGTGGATTACGCAACCAAGCTCGCTAAACAATATACCGAAAAGCAACGCGGGTAAATTACCTCACACTCCCACACCGTTCCACATACTACCTTTTTACGCATTCCCTTTGAAAGAAACCCAAGAAGAAAAGAGAACCCCCTGATGACTATATACTTCGTACAGGCAGGATGTATGTTATATGCACACGCAGACGCCCGCGCGGTCGTACGAAATCGCCTATACTGAGTATATGCGTGTATACGCCTATACGCTATACGTTAGCACAGGGCGCACACCGGCGTTTCTGTCAATTACATAATAAAAAGCCGGTTATGTAAGGACAAGGCAAACATCGTCGCAGTCGCCGTCGTCGTAGTCGTCGTCGCCGGCATAAAACGAGCCACCGGTTCGTTCGTTCGTTCGTTCTCTCGGCGTCTCCTCTTTCTCCCTCTCTTTCTCTCGTGTCGTCGTGCGAGCGCACGCACGCGTTTCGTGATGTGTATATATGTATGTGTGTGTATGTGTGGATAACGTGTATATAGTATACGCGACTGGGTTGCCTAGACGTGATGGTATTCTTCTTTTTCGGAGAGAGAATGGCAGAGAGTGGCTATTGTGTCTAACTGTGTGTAGGTATGCGTGAGTAAGTAAGTGCCAGGAGAGTAATTAGTGGATGGGAATTCATTCGGGTCGTCGGTCGGAGTGGATTCGAGGTTGTTTTTTTTTCTTTTTTTTTTTAACAAGTGTGGCTGATAGTCGTAAGACTTAGCATTTTATTGATAAAATATTACAAAATTTTACATTACAATATCCAACTCATTACACTTTGCACAGGGACACTACAACCTCGTCAATGTAAACAACAACATTTCGAGGACACGCGTTTTTACGATCCATATAAATCAAATCATTCCATCGCTCATTACACCGCTCATTTAAACAAAAAAATCCCCTCTTCCATTTTCTTTTTCCTCGCCGCTATATATCTCCTTATACCTATATCAAAACATAATCGACATCATCGTGTCAGCTTTCAATGAAAGAAAAGCGTCAACACGCAGCTACTACAACTGGCTTCTTTATTTCCCTTTGCAACGCGACTATAATCCAGCCCGGTCGTTATAATAGCGCAGCCTAAATATATTACGCAACGTGTGCTCTTCGATTGTTCGCGTAGTCATGTGCAGTACTGCCGTGGTACTAAAATTATTCGCGCGCGCTCACACAACAGATGTGTGGAAATGACAAGTATACGAGTGGTTGGCGTCGTGATTGGTGGGCTACGCTATGTAGAATATAACTGACGGATTTTCTTGATTTATGGGTATTGCTGCTGAAATAGTTGTTTATTATTTTTTTCTTTTTTAAAGATTGAGTTTTCAAAACAAAACGGCACTGACAGCACCGCGTAGTTTTCTCCTATCTAAAGAGGATAACTATATACGTGTGAGCGCACGCATATATATATATATATATATATATATATACACGAACATAGCTTATCACAATGTAAAACCGGATGGAGTACAATCTAAAAATATTCGAACGGACATCCGCATCCTTGAGACACTCGCACGCATACGCGGCTTGTCTTACCGAATTAAAAGTTTCCTCCGTCGACAACCTATATATATACAATGCACTTCTTTAAAGTCCGCGCGAGTTCGGCATTCTTTTATTCACGCTATACTCGTAATCGCACCGATAAGCGAGTATATACACGGCATTTCTCGGTAAATTTCTTTATCACCACGGCAGCTGTTCTATCCACCTCATTACCTAAGCGCATCGCAGTAGCTATAATATAAATCCTCGCTTCTGCGAAAACCACGACACGACCGCAACGCTTATATATATAACGTATGTATGTATATACAAAGTGCCAATAACACGGTATAAAATATATATCTCATCGTTTTATATTCAATTTTCTTCTTTTCACTCCTATACACGCTCACGCGCATCTCCGATATCTCCGACAGTGGCAACAATATATATATATATAATAATACACACGCGCAGAGCGCGGGAACGAAAGAGAGTAGGTCGCAATGCGCGCACGGCCAGGAAACTATCGAACGGAAGCTGCCACTGCTATATACCGTCGAGGTACTTGACCGTGAAAAGCACCGTAACCGGTGCCGCTGCCAGCGGGCACGAATACCGCTCACGTTGTGTGTATGTGTATATATATATAGGAGAAAGGAAGAAGCCACGCGCACGCGGTATATATATGCTTTTTTCTACTTCTTTTTTGTTTTATTTACTCGGCGGCAGGTGTACCGAGAGGGTGATGTGTGTAAGTTGCGGAATATCCTGCGTGCGGTGTATAGAGTTGTGAAATTTTTGGATGTGTGTAAGAGAGTAATTGGGTTGTCCTGACCTTCGTATGTGGGGAATGGGTGGGGCTGTGTGCAGGGAATTAAGGAGGATGTGAGCTGTCTTGATGCGGGAGATTAAAGTATAATGTTGCGTGATATGTATATGTGAAGTATTAATATAATGTAAAAAATTATTTTACAAGTATTATGGGTTTATTACTTTTTCTTGAGTATGTTTATGAAAAAGTAAATTAGATTTCAAAAGGTATACAATTTATAATTAAGCGTTTTGTAATAACTGTAAGTTTATTATACTCACAAATTTATTAAGTAAATCAAAAGACTGGTATTAAGTGTATGTGGTTTTTTTTTTTTATTTTTTACAGTCGACATTGACGAATTCGAATTTTCCAGGGCATTCTGCTAAAAGTCGTTATGATTTAATTAGAATGTTAGTATAATATCATCGTGTAATTATATGAATTTATAATAACAGTTGTTACATAAGACGATTATTTTTCGATCGGGAATATAAGAACGGTAAATCGCGAGAATAACCGGTTTGAAATAAAAATGATAACTGTAACACGTATGTTATAATATTGATGTAATTATTACGTTATATGTTATAATATAGTGTAATACGTGAATACATTTACATTAGCCTGATGTAACTGATATTGATAAGGCATAATTGCACAATTTTAATCCAATAAGTTTACATATATATAGATGTGAACTTCTAAATCAAGTAGATTCTTACGTATCAGCCTCAGGTATATATAATTACGAAATTATAATTAGAAATAAAAGAACAATAGGCGAATGTTTGCGTAGTCTGTGTATGCCATAATAATTTATTAAGTAATTCTATATTTTTAGAGCAACTATACGCTTTTGCTCCTTTTGTGTTTTGGAAGATTATGTATGCTTGATAACCTATTTCTATGTAACGGATCAACAGCTATATATTTCTCCGTTACTTACGACAACGCACTAAAAATTATTCTACCGTTAAAATATTCCTCTTTTTGCCTTAATAAATTAGCAGAAAATTTCCCTTAAAAATTACATTACATAAAATTTTTTTCAGCTTACAAAACTTTCTGCGCATTATCAAAGTTCGCAAACCCATATATATATACATACGCAATCCACCTATATACACCAAAAATCCTATAGTATAAATCTTTTACGACGTTATCCGGCTTATTAGCAAACTCTCAAATACCGCGTATAAATTAACGACGAAACCTCGTTTATCACCTATCAAAACAAGAACCACGCGAGCAATCTTCCGTCACAATACAACACAATACATACACACCGCGGCACCGCGAATTTTTCACGGTCATTGTACGTCTCGAGCTTGTTTCTCTCTGGCATATACACATACAATAATCGCGAACGAAGCAGCAAACTGCTGCAAGCGTCACGCCTCCCCCTTATCAGTAGCTCTGTATACCCCCCCACGCGAAATCAATAACAACAAAGCCGTCGAGCGCGCGATAAGACATAAAAGCCGTGCCTCGCACATACATATATATATACATACACACATTGTGCGTATATACAATGCACATCTCGACGATCGAATTGGCGCGATCGCATCATGCCTGGCACCGAGAATTGGAGACGCGCGTAAGCCTTGTTCTCGCAGGGTTTATGTAAACGCGAGGCGACCAAGTCGCGTTATATAAAAAATTCATGAATATTTAGAGCGCGTCGTCGTCGTCGTCGTTGTTGTACGGGTTGCCTCTTTTATTTTTCGATATAGAGTATAGGTAAGAGGGAAAATTTGATGGTGATAAGAATTAGGGGGTGGATATATAAGGTAGGATCGCGATTTTTGGAAGGGATATATAGAGTGGTGAAGAGGAAGAAGAGGAGGAAGAAAGGTTACGCGGTTACGTAACTGCGACGCGCGAGCGAGCGAGCGATAAACTTACGTCAATTGTTATGTAAACAAAAGGACGAAAAAAAAGCAAGCAAGCGGCAGCTGCGAGCGCGCTCGATGTGCTTAAAAATATTAACCCACCTTGAGGGAATATCGAATTTCTCAACGCACAATAACAGCCAAGATAACGTTGCACAAACGCATATATATACACACATATATACGGATACGTATATATACATATACGTATATATACACGAAATGCAATCGCGCCGTAAATTTCGTTGGTAAAAAAGTTCTTTTGATTCGTTATATATGGAAAAAGCTAAATATAGGAGACGAGCTGAGGCGATTTCGCGCGCTGCGCAAGAAGTCAAAAAAAAAAAACGTAAACGCGTGTGAGCTGTACGCGCAGAAAGCTTATATATATCACCGATAACTTTTTGCAACCACATCGTCTATATATATACATCAGGCGAACGTTTTTTTGCGGTACCCTCGGGCTTCCACCGAACTTTTCATTGATTTCGCCGCATGTGGTGTGCACGCGCGTATGTATATATGCTGGCTTTGATAGGAGGTGAAAAAGTGCAATCGATATAACGTGTGCGTGTGCGTCAAACGCAAAGCGATAAAAGAAACCGCGGTTTTGGATGGGAGAAATGTCAGATGGAGGTCGGATATATAACGATAGGTTTTTTCCCCCTCTGGTGTGGATGGTAAAGGGAGGTTCAATAAAAGAGAAAAAGTGTGTTGATGAATTTATTGTCACTTTGGTATATGTATATTGATATAAAAAGAACCTCAGTATATCTCATTATCTATCCGACTTCTTAACTGAAGACTTTATGTAAGTGCTTGTGAATAAAAGACTCGAAAAACGCTAAAATGTCATTTTTATACTTGCGCTGTATTGCATACACACGAAGCTTGATGTCGTGAAATCTTTCATAAGAGAAAATCTTGTACATAAATATATCAATTCATTCTTATCAGCGCATAAACCGAACTCGATATGTGCATATATATACCAAATCATCGCCCCCCCCCCCCCTCCATACAGCCTTTCTCTCGCGATAGCGAACAATAATCCACGTTCTGGCCAATGGCCCTCGAGCTACGAAACCTTGCACGTATATATACACGCAGAGAAGAACGATATAGATACGCGCGATGTCACGGACGGAAATATCTCTCTTTCTTTCTGCACTCGCGCGACTAACTCCGCTGGCGGCGTTCCGCTTTCTTTCTTCTTATTCGTGCTATCTCTCTTTCTCTCTCTCTCTCTCGTTTGCGTTGACGCCGCAGTGGGCTTTTTTTGCGATGCGTTCATTTAAATTAATGAGCAAGCGAGAGAATGCAGCAAGACATGTGGATACAGTTTTTTTTTTTGTAGGGGTGTTTACGGTAGAAGTGATAATCGAACGCGAATATGTAAAGATTACAATGATTTGTGGCTGTGGATATGAAATGAAGACGATTTTAATTGAATTGATTCTGGCGTTGGTTCTTTTTTTGGTATAGTTCAAGTGTATATGTAAAAAGATTGATTTTTTCCTTTACGAAATTTACGAGTTTTTTCAATTAAACGTATATTTACATAATGCGACGTAAAAGAAGATGCATATACGCCTTGAACCGTAATTCAATAAACAAGCGATGAGAAACAATGTTTCACTTAACATTTCGCAGAACGAGATATACACGATGTAACTATTTACATAATCGATAGTTCACCTTATCTTGCGTGAACAACAACTCACACTGTACCCAACATCATCATCATCATACACACCTTGACGTTAGTTCTTCTCTCACCATGAAATCCACGCGACAAATCCATTCATATTGCGCGAAAATATATACGTCGCTCGATCATCGCCATATAAACGATTGCGCTCATGCTTACGTGCATGCTCGTGCGACATTGCGAGCGTGCACTATAATGGTTGCATATATACTTACATATATGTATATACGTGTGTGTATAGACTGTCGCGGTTGCATAATCGCCGACGCTTATCGCGGGAGGCTCGAGTCGCCGTAACGGTAAACATTGTCGCTTTTTTCCTCAGAGTCGCGCCACGCGCGTATATATACACGATTCATCGTGATCACAAAACTATGCAACCGTTCCGCAAGGGGCAAATTGAGTTCGAGGGTTCAAGCTATCTGGCACCGAGTGGTTACTGGTTATAATTGCGGGTTAACGAGGTGTATAATATAATAACAGTTTTAAAAAATCGAGGTTGAAAAGAAAAGGAATTTATGAAATTTATATGTTCAAAATTATGTGTCGTACTGAAATAACTATAAATCAAAGTCAACCCAACAACTCGAAAAACCTCGCGATTATATATATAGTTGAAATTTCACTAGCTCATTATTCTCAGGCGACAACAAGGCGAGGAAACAAAGAAAAAAAAAGCAGCCAACACAGTATAAATAAGCATCCGCAATGTTGAAAAATGTATATTGTTTTTATAAAGACGATTACGTGCGCCAAGAAGCTCGTCCACGAGCTTGTACACGAGCTCTTCCCTATTTACGTGTCTATATATCTGCAGCGGAATTGCGAAAACCTGTGCAACGAACGTATAAGCGCGAGCGAAAACACGTTCGCTACGTATAGTGCGACACTGCATTTTCGAAGACTATATTTATACGCGATAAGAGCTGAGTACGCGCGTAATAAGTTGAATTCGACGCGTGTCGGATCAGCGTATATATGCAGTCGATGTGTTTAAAGAGAGAGACATAGGAAGAAAGAGTACGGAATAAATTTTATAAATGAGAAGGGGAAAGAAGAATGGAATCCGTGTGCGCACAGATTTACGACTCTGGGAGCTGATAAAGACGTATATTTTTAGAAGGTCATTTGTACCTTGAAACGCTTTAAAAACAATGTGGAAATACATATTTTTAAAATGACTAAGCGAATATGTTATGCACGTTTAATTTTGCTAAGATGCAATGCTGCTGCTCTCGCCGCCTCGGTTTTCATGACAATCAGATTATTTCAATGTTATAATAACGTATAGAGGCGCTTTCTAATTTCGCGTACGGGAAAACTACAATTTTTCACTTTACAATGAAGCGTATACTTTCGAATTTTCGAGGTCAAATTTCACTTTCATTACCCAAGAGCAAACGAGCGAGGGAAGAAGAAAATCGCATATATACACACACATAGACTTTAGCAATTCCGCTCTCGATACGCTCTGATCCAGTCAAATAGTATTTTCACTTCAATCGCGAATAGCAAACTTTTACTCCGATATACACATACATACCGCGCTCAACTTCCTAATACTCCCAATCAGTCGTCGAACTTCCGACCGCGAAATCATTCCGTCTCCCGAAAAAAGCTTTCAAAATAACTCCGGAACACACACATACACATACAGAAAAAAAACAGAAAAACTTGTACCAAGTCGAACGGAAATCTACTCTCGTATATACAGAGCTAGCGGCAAATGTCGCACTTTGCTGTGCGGGCAATATTTTTAGCCTCTCCGTGCGAGTTGCATAAAGTTGCGAGTATGCTCACTCGCGAGAGTGAGAGAGAGAGTAGCGCATATTATTTCGGTCCTCCGCTCCGAAAAGTTCGCGCGATAAACGTGCATATATCCGGAACGAGGGAAAGAGAGATGCTGTCGTTGTGGTCGAGGAAGTGTAGCAGAGAGAGAGCGAGAGGGAGGAGAACACGACAGAGAGCTTGCAATATTTATGACGCTTTGACACGCTCGATGTACGCTGTCCTTTGTGAATCCGACACCGTTTCTCCGAATTAATCATCCGGCTATTTAAAAAGCTATTATATTCTCTCTCTCTCTCTCTTCGAATTTTCGCCACGCGGCTAGTTAAGCGTTGCCGAATTAGCGAGCTGCACGCGCTGTGTGTATCATTATACTTTTAACATATCAACTATATTATCAAAATACACCTGTACATATGTATATAACAACAAAATTATACATTCACGTGTCTATACAGACATGCTATATATATATATATATATATGTCATAAACCTTGCACGACATCTACATCAGTACCTTACATAACATCCTATCCCTCAACCTACCCTTACCCATCTAACAAACGACTTCTCACCTCTCACATCCTTACTAAAAAAGAAAAAAATAAGAAAAAAAAAAGAAAAAACGGGGTCGATCGATCGATTCCCTTCTCTCTTAACACACAACGATGGTTCCTTCCTTCGCTCGCGCTTCCTTCTCTCTCTATCGCGCGCATATATATATATACACACATCTCGTGTATGTGTGTGTGAATATATACGTGCAGCCACAGCAGCGGCGGATTGGCCGCGTCATCGCGGCGGCAACGGTTACGTAAAGGTCGGTCACCCGCCGGCCGCGCCGCGTATATACACTTGAACGCGCGAGCGAGAATCGCGATCCCCTCTCGTGTCGCATATACATATACACATAAGAGTGTAAGTATACTACATATATATATGAACGGTTTCTAGATGCGTGTATATACGTATCTTTATATGTACGACAGCGACGAAGAACCACAGGGGATCTGATGGTCTTTGATGTTGGAAGTTTTTATAGGCTGAGGGTTGTTTGTTTTCGTTAAGCTGCGGGATGTATAGTGGTAGCAGCTCGGGGAATTTTTTCTTTTTTTGATGATTTAAGTGTCGTTTCTTTAGATGTGGCAGTGGTTGTTCAATTCACGCTGTATGGTTCCGAGTTACGATAATATATATACCGGATAGGAAAGCATTCGTTATTTTAACCTACCGTTTATTCAACGATCTCTATACCTATTCAACTTCTCTTTTACTTATACCATTCGAACTAATCCTATATATCCAACTCCTTTTACATACACATTATCAGTTACGTCACGACCGCATCAGGCGCCATTGCGATTCTCATCGTCGTCGTCTAGCCCCCCCCCCCCCCCTTTCGAACGCGACCTTTCACGAGCACATACACATATATAGGGTCGAAATAGAGAGATAGAGATAGAGTCGAAGGTCGGTCTCGTTCCGGAATCCGGCCGCGTCCTCAACCGGATTCGCGCGCTCGCTCGATCTACACCTCGTTTGGGTGGTGCGCGCGCGCGCGGCTGTTGCGGCTATATACGCGCAGGGATGAGAATTGGAATGGTACCATGGAAGTTGGGAGTTGAGTCGTTACCGAGGGAATTTGGGAATTCTGATCGGAGTGTTTCGGCTATATAGGATCGAGTTTGATAAGAGTAATAATTACAGTAAATGTCGTATTGTGTTTGATTTAAGGTAGATTTATTGCTTTTTTACCTCTACTATGAATTAGTGTATTAGCGTGAATAATAATTTAGATAACAGTAGTTTCCTCAATGATAATTCTTTCCGAGTAATTTATCTTTTTTCTTTAACCAAAGTCAATATACATATGTTATTTACATAACGTCGTTTTTTCTTTACACCTATATACGTATACCAACCTTCACCCGATCCCGGAACCCCTCACTATACTGCGCCTCCCAATCACGTAACAACAACCCACCCCCGTGTATTCCACCTTTTTTCGCATCGCAATGCGCACCGCGAATCTTACGTTATATATACGTATATATAAAAGAAACCGAGCGTTGTGTTATATCTAAGGTGCACGTGCTTCGACTGCTGTTCGAGCCTCTCTCTCTCTCTCTCTCTCTCGCGTGCCACCCGTCGTCGTATAAGCGCACGAGACTCATGCGCGTGCTACTCGAGAAATAAGAAAGAAAAGAGGTTTATACGCGCAGTGTTTACTCGCTAGAGGGGTGGATAAACAGCTAGACTAATTGGATGGGTGGTGAAAGGAGGTGGAGGGTGTACGTATGTATGTATATACGCATTGTTAAGGATTTTGAAAGTGTACGTGTAAGTGAAAATTTATCGGCGGAAAGTAGGATGGTTTAGAGAGGATCGAGAGGAAAGTTGCAAACGCTCCGCGGCGATTATTATTTGAAGAAAGTTATATCCCGCGCAGAAAGTCGAGAAAATCGCGGTTGCGTGGATATATATACATACGCGCCGGATTTGTTCCACTTAAAGCATCCGCTACTACAATGTTCTACAAATATACCCATAAATACTTATTTTCCCCTGGCTTATGGTTCACACCACAAACCTAAAGAGAAAATTCAGCTCCACCCAGAACTTTCATCCACTTTACATATTATATGTATATTTTCACCAAGTATACGATACATATATATACACAATCTTTGAAAAATCTACTGGCGCTCCTTACAAAAAGAGTAGTCTCATTTAAAAATCTCTTTCACCCATATACCTCGTAGGCTACACAACTATATACCCACACATCCACCCTTCTAAATTATTCTCATCTTGCCGAAAGGTGTGCACTTATACGTATACCGTATACATATAGTGGGCCACGCTTATATATCTTTGCATTACTCATTCGCGCGCGACACACTTCCTGCGGCGGCTTCCTCGTTATTTTTACAACGCATACACACACAGCATGCTACTGGCGCATATAGCGCACGACACATGCACACGGTATATATATCGATCCATCAGCAACGTACATGTACACGCTGGGTAAGCGCCACTTGCGATGTATATAGATATCTTATAGCTCTGTCGTATATGTATATATATATACAAGCAAGAGAGAGAGAGAAAGCGTTGATTCGAGAACGAGGCGCATTAGAGGCGCAGGGGTGGTAAGAGCTAGCGCGGATGGCATTGGATTGTTGCGCGCTGCAGTGTGTTGTCGAGAGTGTTTACGACGTAGTATACGTAGGTGTATATATGTATAGAGGTGGAGATTTAACAGTGGATTCCGAGGATAAATGAGTTGGGTTTGCGGTTGCTATTAGCGTGCGAGAGTATAATATATATATGTAATTAGGTATATATACAATATTTTCAGATTTTTATTTTTCATTGTTTACACGGGTGCGCGGTCACGTTTTTGTGAGAAAATCAGCGCTGAGGTATTGTTAATATGTTTACTTAGACGTGAAAAGATTGATTATTCAACGATAACTATATATATATATGTACGCGGATTCTCGTTTTTTTTTTCTTATTCTTTTTTTTTAATGCCTCGCGAACGTAACACTTATTCAATGCTCGAGACATGCAAATTTCCGAACAACGTAGCAGTGCACTGAAATCAATAATGCCGCGTTTTAAAACTCGAATTATTATAATGAGTCACTTTAGAGACTTTCTAAGGCTATATAATTTATTTTTATAAAACAAAAAATTACATAATTACGCGCGCGCGCAGTGGTATATAGGAATTTCTCCGCGTTGAAAGGGAGAAAGAGACGCACTCATTACTCTCTCGTGCGCGCGCGCGTGCAGAGTCGTAAGGTTACGGAACTCATTTGTAACGGAGGCCTCTCTCGCACATTTGACTTTCGCGCTTAAATAATCCCCCCGGCTCGCGGAAATTAACGAAGACGCGGCGTAAGTTGTAACCATATTTCAAATGAAATTATAATCGTCTCTATATCCTTATCAAACATAACGCCACAAACTTTGTCGTTATACCTGACCCAGTTACAATAAGCAACCCTAAACCCTTCTATATGCAGAGCTCGAACCACGCGTTGTAATCAGATACAGCCATATATCTCGCTTTGTATATAACAACAGTGTGAAGAAAAAGAAATCCAGGGATGAGCAGTATAGCACGCGAGAGACACCGCGACACACGGTGAACAATGTAGCTGCATAACGACATTTCTGCTCTTGGAAGCGATCCATAATGTCAAGGAAACGCATGAGGCGCAAGCGTGTATATATGTGCGCGCTACTCTCTCGCCACCGCCGCCGTAGCAGCAGCGTGAAATACTCACTTTTACGTCAGTCACGTACCTATACGCGTATATAGTGAGCGACAAAATTTTATGGAACATGTATGCGTGTAGATGTATAGGAAGATTGGTTTATATACTACGTGGATGTAGGATGGAGTAGTAATGGATTTTGAGTTTAGAAGAGGAACGATGGGTGGTTTTCGTTTGCGACCGTTCGTTTGGTTTTGTCTGCAAGCTTGATGGTTATATAAAGGTACTACAAGGGTTTGGTGGATGTAAGTGTCTGAAGGTTACGTAATTTAGGTCACGTATATATTTTAATTAATAAAAAGAAAATGGAAGTGTGACATGGCGCAATTGATTTATGAATAAAGTGTGTATATCAACGAATCGTATAAAAATATTTATCTATATATTTCTTTTTTATTACGGTTATAAACGTCAAGTCTACTGTTACGCGGATAAAATAAAACGTATCGTGATTAAAATTAATTGTCCGGTATCAATAGAACCAGAACAAATCCGATCAATACATATATAACAATTGCACAACTTTATTTTAAATTCAAAACATATTTTAACAAATCATATTATCAATTATAAAACTTTCAAATCCAAAATTTACGCACTTAAACACTCTACAAAATTATACAAAAAGAATAAAAAAAGTCGAAAAACCCCCATTCCACTATCAGCAGCAGCAGCCGGCAGTAAAACCAGAACGCATCGATCGATCGTATCTACACTCTCTTACGAAAGCTGCCGCAGTCAGTCGCTCACCTCACACCCGCTGCTTCGCCGGGCGCGCGCGAGAGAGAAAAAAGCTGCATGTGCACTACACACAGCCGCTCGCTTGCGTCGTTATGTAAACACGCGATTACCACGACGCGGTGCAGGGGGGCGATCGCAGCGCCGCGCGAGCGCGCGAAGGCAATGACATTGCGCGCAACGACGACAACGACGACGACGACTGCAATACCAGGATGCGTTCGAGCGCTCTTTTCATTCAAGCCTCGCGGCGTGCGGACCGCGCACAAAGGAAACCATCAATCGCTTTGTCGTCGTCGTCAGCGTTGGTGCTCTCTTTTATTTCGGTCGCTGCTAGGGTCTTTATAGTTGGACACGCGCGCGGAGAGACGCATAACAGAGAAAGAGAGAGAAAGAAAGGAAGATTTACGTTTCACTGGTTAACTCCCTTTTTTTTTTTAAAGCCTGCTATGGTATATAGCTGTAGTAATTTCACGGCTATTGTTGCTTGGAATTCGCGCGACCTTTGAATGTAAATTTTTTTTTTACTGTCCACAGGGACGATTTTGCCATTGTTGTATACCGTAGGCTTGCAAATTACAACCAAGAAAAAAGAAAACAAAAACGATTGTCATTGTATATTATACACCCATCCAATCATCGTTTCAATCACAATCAAAACAAATCCAACAAGTGCAATGTACACACACACACACACACCTTATAATCGAATCGGCTCATTATGCGGCAAAGTAGAGCCAACCCCGCACTCCTCATCGTCGTCTCCGGTTTCAGTAGATGCAGACGCGCATGGCCAGACGGGCCACGCGCTCTGGTTTCGTTCACTGGAAAAACTCGGAGATTCTATATCCACGATATCTGCCGGCATCAGCGATGTTTTTCACTGTGGAAAGTTTTCCGCACAGAGTGAGATTATATGGGTGTGGGAGGAGAACGTATAAGGGGATGGGATGTATTGACTGTGGATTCGGTGTTTACTTGATGTCGGATCTGTTCGGAATTGGGAAATGAAACAGAGAATATATAAATAATAATTTGGGTTACGTTTTTTAAGAGTTTATTCTATAAGAGAATGAAAAATTCTTAAGTTATTATTAAAGATAAAAGGTTAACCATATCCACTTTTTATCTCACAAACATATACAGATCCACCTTACCCTTCTCCACTGTGCACACTGCGCGCACCACACTCCGCAAAATTAACCCTAATTGCGCGATAAATCACCCCGCAATTAATTATCCTCCTCTCTTTCTCTCCCTCCTCGCATAAATTCATCTGCGCACGCGAAAATCCCTCTATACATTATACACACACTCACACGCGTAGTATAGCAGTTATATAGCAACGGCTAAAAACCAAGCGGTGAGCTCTTCTCTCCCTCCCTCTCTCTCTAGCTCACACTCACGCTCGCGAGTTTCCGGCTTCTCCGGCGGCGCGGCTCTCTCTTACGTAACGCATCAAGATCAATGTTCGCGCGAGCGCGAATCGCGAATTTCACGCTCCGACACGTCGCTCGCGCGCGCTGCCATTGACTTTTCACGGAATGCGAAACGGAGAGTGAGAGAGAGGGAGAGACGAGACGAGCGTCTTTTCGTCTCTTGCTATATACGAGAGGGGGGTTACGTAATGAGAGACGCTCGCGTGACAATCGCATAGTATGTGTGAGAGAGAAGAAAGGGAAACGATGGTAATGCGTGAGAGATTTTTTTTAATTGTATACGGAAGGTTTTTTTCGTAGGTATATAACATGGCAATTGATAATCGTTGATTAAAGATGAGGGACCGATGATCATATGTGGGAGATGATTTTATTCCAGTATAGGTGGAAAGCTCGTATATATATATATATATATATAGACGCGACGGCTATTGGCTCTATGGGTTTGACTTTGCGACTTATTGATGTTCTTTGCTCTACGTTGCGTAACACGTATAGAGCGGCGCGCGGCATTAATATCAGAAGTAGCAGCAGCAGCAGCAGCAGTAGCACGTGATATACGCGGTTATGAATTATTGATGCGATCGTCGGAAGCGACTTTGCAGTGGGAGGAGGAGAAGGAGGAGGAGGAGGAGGTAAATCAGAGGACCATTCGGAGTTAAAAATTTTCTATATACATATCCACATCGTTAGAACCGGAAATTAAATTTATCAGTGAGAAAGAGGAAAAAAAGAAAGAAGTGTATACTCGCGCGATGGCGGCCGGGGTATCGCGGCAATCAACCCTCAATCAGTCGCGTAACTTCTTACGTAACGGTCCACATCGCTGTGTGTATACGTGTATGTATGTGTGTATTTGAGGCTCTACGGTAGAGAGAGAGAGAGAACCTTTGTACTATAATTTCTCGTAGAGAAATTAGCCGATAATTAAGCGAGACAATGGAATAGACGCCTGCTCGTGGTATTAGATAATGTATTCGCCAATTAGTGAATATTATTCAATAATTTTTTTTCCTACACATACCTGAAAACTCATCGGCTATCTCCACCTTACGGTATTTCCTACTTTCAAAAACTACCCCCAGCTATTCTCTTTCCCTACACATAGGTACATACATGGCGACAGGTCGCGTAAAAGCGTCAAATAGCGCTGCTCTCTCTCTCTCTCTCTCTCTCTCTTCGTCGATCGATGTGTGCGCGCGAAAACGGCGCAATTACGTAACCCTCCTCCCTCCACTCTCTCTCTCTCTCTCTCTCTCACTCACTCTTGGTCTCTCTACAAAGAAGTCAAACCAATCCGCTATAGCGTACGTTCCCCTCCTCCTCCCGCGTGTGTGAGCGAGCGAGCGATGTGTATCGCTGGTCAGATTAAAATCTAAAACGGGAATGCGCGAGACAATGGACCGGGGGATGGCCGAGCGAGTGAGTGCAGAACGCGCGAGCGATCGAAACGGGGCCGCGGGAGAGGGAGAGAGAGAGAGAGAGAGTCGGGGTCGCGCGAGTAGCAGCAGAGCTTTACGTAATGGGTAGGGTGGAAGAGGGAAGGTTAGGACGAGGCGCTTGGTTTTTCGGAGGTTTTAAAGGGTGGGGGGTGACTGTGAAAGGGAAGCTGCTGTGAGTGTGTGTGTGTAGAGATGGTGTGGTGTGTGATGGTTGGTAGATGATGGGAGGTCGAAGGGGAAGTTATTGGTTATATTTGGGTTATATTTATGTGATTTGGGTACGTATTAAGGGGTACATATAAAGTATTGTAATAATTTTTTTTTTCTTTTTTTTTTAATTAAAAATAAGATAGATGAAAATGACATTTAGTTATATTTTAATTCAAAGTAATGCTATAAAGAGCGCGGAAATCGTGTGATTGCAAAAAATTTCTTATTCACATATAAATATAGCAGTGGAACGAAATGCTGATTTTTTTTCTTTAGTTTAATTGACTTTTCGCAATCGTGACCTAAAATTAACATTTCATCATTAATCTTTCGCGTGTCGGAGTGCATAACAGGCACATGTGTTACATACGCCACGCTCCACCTTTGGTAATATATCACTGATTAATGGATTAGCGTTAGCATAAATTTAGAATTATAATTATAACAGGTGCCACGTGTATTGTATATGTGTGTGTGTATATACCACACGCGAAAGTAGGTCGAAAGGTGAAAAAATATTCTCTTGTCAAGCCATTTGCAAATTGAGGCTAAAAATATAACCGTCGCGACCACTGCAAAGCGATTTTTCAATATAATACTCTCAATTGCCCCGTAAGAATATTAAACGATTGTATCAGAAAATCAATTTGCAGAACGTATATATATATATATATACACCTAACAACACTTTTACCCCTTTACCGCGAACGACGACGTAACGTTAAACAATTTTGACATCATCTCTCGTACCCTTCAATTTTCAATTACACGCTCTAAGTGCGCGCCCGCATACAATCGAACCACTGTGCGCACCACTTACATACATATATATAGCACATATACACTAGGCGAATTCGATTTTCGCTGCTACTCTATACAACGACTGTATATACGACTAAGTATACGGGCACGCGCAGACAGCCAGCGGCAACGGCGGTTAGACCGCATTACGATATCGCGTCCAAGAGGGAAAGAGAGAGAGACTACCATAATAATCGTTGGCGGCATATAATTGGCGCCTTTTGCGAAATCCCTATATATGTGTATACGTATATATAGGTTGCGCAAAATCGACGATTTTTTTCGCACAGCTCGCTCGCGATTTATCGATTGCGAAAAAATGTATATATTTTATATATATATATATATATATATATAT